>JAJQOW010001967.1:0-28038 GCA_037975125.1 Latrodectus hesperus | reverse complement strand
ACAAATGGCTAATAATTAAGAGCAAATTTCAAAGCGCATGCGCGAAAATTTAGAAAGATGAGAGTAACAGATGTAAATTCAACAGCCGTCAAGGATTAGCTCTGGGAGAAATTTTCGCCGCCCTTATCCGCTTGTCATTTCTGACCACGTCTGTCGGACAAGCTTCTAGTGACCAAGTCAGCGTTAAGCGAAACATAAACAAAGAAATAATTCAACGCATGCACAGTTAGGTAAAACGTTCAGACATTTTGCGCATGTCCAGAGCTTTACGGAGTATCAAACTATTAAAACATGCGCTAATGGAAAAGCGACAGTGGATGTGTTTATTTATAGCTGAAATATTAATCAGTGTAACAGAATATATAAGCAAATAAATTCACATCATGTAGAATTTTATGAGCTGTTAATTAATTAATAAAAGATGCTTTCAAATGTTTTTAAGATGTGAATTTTTATTTCTATTATGTATGGAAATACTTTGAAATAGTAATGATGTGATTTATATGAATTATTTTGAAAAACTTTAATGATAATTTTTTTAGGCTTTGCCTCAAAAAAAGTAACATTCTCTCATGAATATACTCTCTATTATTTATATAATGCTAAAAATCATAGAAGAAATTAATTAGTAATGCTAACATTCAGATGTAAACAGTTGATAAAACAGTCAACAAATTTTAAAGTGAACTGTATTTAAGAGAAAATTTTATTGTAAATGTCTAAATGCTGAATTATGATGTGGTTACTTAAAACAAAAAATATTAGCTATCTAAGTAAGGTAATATAAAAGAAAACTACAAATTAGTTAAGGAGGAAAATAAAGATTTTGAGGTTTGGAAAACCTAAATTTTTGATAGAATGTGTATCTTGTTTCATTAAGAGAATGCTTCTAGAAAAATTGTGTGACCACCTTTCTGTTAATACAACTTTTTTGAAGAGATAACAGAAAAGTAGTCATACATATTTTTTCGATGATAGATAATTTGCCAAAAATTAAAATAATTTATATGCAATAAAACATAATGGGTTTGATTGCAGATTTAATTAGATTGAAACAGCAATAATTTTATATGAAAAATTAATTGTGATGGAACTTTAAAAATATATTGTAATATGTTATTCACTGATTATGTAGGTAACATAAAGATAATGTTCTTTTTACTATTAACTAAGCACTCTGATATTTTCATTTATTTAATATCTCATAAATTTATTAAAGTAAGAATCTAAATCTTTGTAAGCAATGCTGTGTTCATCTTGAGTCATTTGATACAGCATCACAACCTTATGATTGTATAAATCATCCCACATAAAGGTTTGCTTTTATACTTGTGGCTCCTCTCGTGCACTTTAAGACAGTAATAGTTAATTCATTAGTAATTCGTTCAATAAATAAAGTAAATAATTTTACTTTTTTTGGAATGCCAATACGTAATGTTTTAGCTGAATGGTGGCATTGACTATGGTTAGTTTTTCTTTTTTTATGCAATGCTATGTAAGAAGAGCCTGAGTATGGCAAGGGCATATGATGCAGTCGTCGTGGGCACTCAAATCAAAGTTCATTTAGTAATATTAATCAAATCTAACCATTTGCTTAATTAAATAAAAAGATTGTTGTTGTGAAGCAAAGGAGAGCCCCAAAGAAAATTTTGTCTTGGTTCCCATTATGGTTAAGTGAGGTCCTCTGTGTATAAGATTTAATATTTACATAGCATTAAAAGACAGCTTCTTCATTTTCCACTTCAGTGTATGTCATTGTGAAAGATTCTTCTCCCTTGATATTTTGTTATTTGGCAGTATTCAAATCAAGTAATCCATCATCATCTTTAAATCCCCGAAACAGAAAAAAAAATTTCGTTTTTAATTTTTCACAATGAAATATTGTTAGATTTATATTTTTTGTACTTTTAATAAATAATGTGATATTGAAAGTTTTGTTGGTGCCAAACGAGTAGTATTCCTATAAAAGTGGTGCTAGACAGTAATTTTAGTAATAATAAATACACACACATACATATATATACTGTCTCATAGATACATGAAAAATATCTATTTTAATGTTTGCAAATATTAATTGTGCTAGCATTTGGAATTATGAAGTTAATTTTTAATTATTTTAGATAATCTATTTACAAAAATAAGAGAAGTACATATTTGAATCAATGATGTTATCCTTTCTCTGCAGTAATATTTCTTTTTTATATTATTAAGGGCTACAGATTCCAGTAGAAAATGTGTATATAACTTTTAAAAAAATTTAGCTAGTAAATGGAGTTCTGCTGCATATTCATAGCTCAATTTCTGAACAGCATTGTAAATTTATTTACTTGTGCACTTTATCATTTTATTTGATTTGCATTTTGAAATGGATCAGTTTTATGTTAACTTCATCAGGACTATTTACATTAAATATTAACAAATATTTATTTCACAACCTTTTTTTGTTATGGATATTCTTTAATTGGACTATGTGTTTCTATATGAGCATCATTTGATCTGAAATAAAATATCTTTACCTTTAAATCTGGAAGAAAAAAAAACTTTTTATAAGTTGATATTAAATAGTCTTTCAAATGAATAAAATAGTGTTTTGAAAAATCTTTGATATTTTGTGATCAGAAGAAATAAATTATATCACATTCTAAATACAGGTATAACTTAAATATTTAACCATTTTGCTTTTGAGGAAAGATCACCCAACTGAATTTATATTACTTTTAATAGCAAATTAAAGTTATTCTTCCTTATCAGGCTCAATATTTAAACTTTGATGAGAAAAAAAATTTTTTTAAATAACAGCAGGTACTGAGTGAGTAATCTCTCACCACAACAACTTTCATTAAATTAAAAAAAAACTTGTTTAAAATCATTGTTGAATAATTAAAGATTACATGCTTTCCACATTTATTAAAGTAAGAATTTTATTACATTTTAGTTCCACTGAATATTTTATGGAACCATATTTACTACATAGCCTTCGTTTGTGTGTTAAATTCTACAATATATATATATATATATATATATATATATATATATATATATATATATATATATAATTCAAACATATATTTATATTTTTTTCATAATACTATATAAATTAAATGAAGTTACTTACCAAATTTAAAGTTATAAATATGCTTATTTTTGTGTATAAAAACAAATCAAACAATGATTATATATCTGGTATGAATAAACACAGAAAATCATAACACTAATTTTCATTTTACTAAACAAATTTTCAAAAAAAATAATTTATAGGCAGATTAAGTGATATTAAATTGTTGAACATTAAAAGTTGTATTTATAATAAAGCTTACAAATAATTTTAAAGTTATATTATTTTAAATTTTCTCCTTTATGATTTAAAATTAATGCTAATGCTGATTTTTGACACTCTTGTTCAGTAGGCTTTTGTAAATGTGAGGACTTTTTATGACTTTTTTTTTTGTTTGAAGGATCTTTGAGGGGTAATGTTTTTATTGGCTGGAACCTTACAAACTGATATCTTCGCCTGCCCTTGAGAATTTTTTGCTGCTTGCTAAGATGCTTTAAAGATTTTAAAGTATTTTCTAGCACTTCAATTTCTTCTAAGCATTTTACCGATGAAAACAAATGGTGATACTGTTCTTTTACATATTCTAACCGGTCTTCTACGGAAATAGGATGTTTTAGGTGTGATTTGGAGATAGTTTCCATTATAGTTTTAGTTTCATTAATTGATTCATCAATGCACAATTTTTCCTTTCATTATCTGAAGGTGCTTCTTCTTTTGATTTTAGACATACCAAATGAATGTGTTTGCACATATTCCATTTAATACAACTGTCTAAACAGCTGCACTTGTATCTATGTATGCAGCAGTTACATTGTGTGCATACAATTTGGCATGAACAATCTTTTATATTTTCCTCAACAATGTAATAATCACCATTTGAAGAGGGCACAATCCAATTATCTTCTACCTTATTGATTTCACGGTTTATTGTAGTGGAAAGTTTATGCCGTTTTCTTAAATCTCTGATTTTGCTCGTTATTTTGCCCTTATTTAGTATAACGAGTCTATCAAAGAGTTTGTCTCTAACAAATCTCATGATTGCATGAACGGCTTTATCTAATCGCTTGACATTTTTGCCATTTAAATAGATATATTTAATGGTTCTATGCATCCGTTCAATGTGCATATTAGTGTTTAAACCACAATGTCGTCGATAACAATATGCCCAAACAGATAGTTTGCAAGCATAAAACATTTCAAAATATTTACAAAATACCACAGTATCAGGATCCATTCTCAACAGCTTTAATGCTTCTTCCAACATTATAGAGAAAGCTGTTGAGTCTGACTCTTGCATTAACATGCGAATAATTTTGTATGTTTGAATTTGTTTATCTGTGTCGTTTATTTTTTTTAAATTTTTCTCCATGCCCTATCTACATGCCAAGAGCAATAAAGACGATTTGAAGGATAACCCATTTCTTGAACCCATGCATTAAAAAAGGAATCTGCCATATCGCTCATAAAAACTTTAGGGGAGCAACTGCCACATTTATCTTTAATCAATGAGAAGAACAATGACATCATAATCTGATCATTCCTGATGGATATCAGAAAAGCACATGGAAAACCTTGTCTCATGTCATCAATATTAAAACAGTAAATAATTCAAACCCATAGCTGTTTAAACCATGCGTTCCATCAACACATATACAGTCAGAAGAAAATTTCTGATATATGTTTTTCTGAGCATCATTCATAATCATTAACACAAAGTCTTCTTTTTTTAATGTTTTATATGTACTATCCTCAGTTCCCTGAGCTTTGTAAAATAAGATGCAGTCATTTTCTATTTTCATTTAATGCACCCAAGCTTCAATGCTAATACTGTCATTTTTATGCTTAATAGCCTCTGAATGCAAATTGAAAGAGTTCTCAATGTTATGATTCTATTCCAACATCGCATGATTCATCATCAGAAAAAGCACTTAGAGTACTTTCAGAATCACATTTTGGCCCTGAAAAGGGTCTTTTTTTGAGGATACGTAAGACATTTCACAGCAAGATTTAACAAATGAAATCAAGTCAAAAGTATAAACACAAATAATGGCGCTGAAATCCGTAAAGCTCTGGACATGCGCAAAATGTCTGAACGCTTTACCTAACTGCACATGCGTTGACTGATTTGTTTGTTTATGTTTCGCTCAACGCTAACTTTGTCACTAGACGCTTGTGTATGTCGGGGTGGTTTTCCAGGTTTCCCCCGTTGTGACACACGAATACATTCTAGGATTTATGAAAATTTCTCCGGCAAAGCAATTACTCCTTGAACGTTAAAATGGTTTAAAGCAACCTGCGCTGTTGCGACGGGGAGAGCAAGGGGGTCTATCATGCTCCGGGCATAGCTTGCAGAGGAGCGCCAAATCATTTCAAAGATAAACAAATTTTTTCAGAGATTTCAGTCTTAGTTTTATCATAATATCAATTTTTTGTATTTTATAATTATTATGTCATGTTTAGAAAAAATAAAAAAGAGCCAGGGAAAAATCAGACTTGTGTGGAAAAGAGAAGAGGTTGCTGATGAGAAATGAGTAAGAGCTACTGCAGCTTGTCATAAGCAAAACTCTTGCCTTAACTTCTCTATTAATAATAATTTTGTATAGTTTTGTTCCTTTTAAAAATTGTGATCTTTTAACTATGCTTTTGATTTTCGTTTATGAATCAGTTTGGTTATAGGTTTTCATTCTTTTAATCTTTTCCTTTTTCAGTTTCATACTTTGCTCAAGACTTGTGATTCTATCGTTTTGTACAGCAAATCTTGTAAAAATGTGCAAATTACTATAATATCTTAATTTTTCATATAAAATTTCTGGAATATTAGATTGGTCATTTCAATTTTTATGCAAAAGAGAAGTTTTCATTTTAGTATAAAGTTATTTACCAAATTATTTGTGTTAGTGTCACATAGTAATATTTGGATCTATTAACTCAGGAAGATTACAAAAGAGTAAGCTCATGAAATGTGTAAATAACGAAAATATCTTTAGTTTTTTATATAAAATTTCTGGAATATTAGAATGGTTAGTTCCATTTTTTATATATATGAGAGGTTTGTATTTTAATATAAAGCTATTAACCAAATTATTTCTGTTAATGTTACCTGGTAATATTTGGATCTATTAACTCAGGAAGATTACAAAAGAGCAAGCTCATGAAATACACTTTATTTAATTTTGTGAATACACCAAAATTCACTGCGACCTTTATGAATCCTAATTATTATACAGGTTGTCTAAGTCAAGTTATATACTACTGAAAGTGATAAAAATGATATTATAAAAACAAATTAGTTTGTTTTACTCAAAATGATAAAAAAACGTTCAATGAATATTATTTCCACTGGACCACTCTAGATGTGATAATAATCAAAAATTCAAAATGCCAAAACGTTTTGTGGAAATTTTAGTGTTTTGATACATTATTTGACGCACTATTTAATTTCTCATAAGAGATTAAATCCTTTTATTAAACAAGAAGTTTTTTCGTTAATATTTTTATTTCATTTTATGATTAAAAATGTGAAAGTTTAGTCTGATTTTGACTATAATAACGTAATAAAAATCATTCCCAAAAAGAAAATTTCATATAACTTGTTGTTGTTGTTACTAATGACACTTGGGCAATCCAAGCTCGCTATGCCTTGGACTATGCGAGTTTAAGTCAATCGGAAGCATCTTTCGTTTAATCAGAGCACCATAAAGATGAAAGTACAACTTTTTGCTATTCATATCCTCCGATAGATGACAGCACCAGAGGATCTACTCCCTCAATTTTGGCATTGATCTGAAGGGGGAGTAAATTTCACCAGACCATTGCACCCATGGTAACTGCTCAACGACCGACCACAGGACTTTCGATTATACAGATTTAACGAGCACGTATATCGCATGTACTCGGTGGGTCTTTGGTGGCATTGGGAATCGAACCCCACCCTTCCGGATGGAAGGTTGATACACTAACCACTAGGCTACCACGGCCCATTAAATATGTATTTCATGAAATCATTAGGTTTTTTATAATACAACAGACCACTGGACACAGGATACATTTTATTACACTGAAAAAATTATCAAGAAAGTATTTGAAAAATCTATACAAAAAATCTATTATATAATTTGAATATTATCAATGAAAACTTGTAAGAATTCAAATGTGCTAATATTATCAGAAAAATTTAAGTTATCAAGAAGCGATATAGAAAAATCAGTTTCTGTTGTTATTGAGACTTTTTTCTTTTTCTATACTTAAATATACAGAATGTATTTTTTAATTAGTTAATTCAATTTATATAAAAATAAATCTTTTAACTTGAAAAAAGGGTTCAAGAAATTTATAAAGAAATCGTACATATTTCTCATTCTACACTATAAAATTTTAAGAAATTTCTTAAGATCGTCTTTAAATGATATAAATTTATTGAAAGAAAAAAAGTTATTCCAGTTAATGAACAGTACTTCCAAATGGATTCTTAATAGAAATAAATTTTGATTGAAATAAATGTTAGCCCTTATTTTAATAATGAAATGTATTTCAAAATCTTACGAAAATATAGTTTTATTAAATTACTTAAAAATAAGACGAAAATTTTCATTACTAACATAGCTGATTGAGAAAACTTCTTTAAATAAAAAAATTAGGTGATATAACAATTGAAATATATTTTTTATCTCAGCACTAGTAATTCCTGATAATAATTTGAATCAATGAAAAACTTGAAAGAACAACATAGAGTGCATCAGTATTAAGAAAAAAATTATTTTTAATAATTTTTTCACCAAACTGATACACTCTATATTGTAACAATTAGTAAAATATATAATTTTACTTGAATTTATGCGCGTTTTGATTTTTGATTTAAGAAATTTCCAAAATATTTTTGTTGTCTGTAATAGCGTTCCGTTGCTTATCTGTAATTTGCATTGATGATTCTATGTCAAAATTTAGTTATTTTAACTGAAATCAGATGAAGACTTATTAACAAAGGTCTTTAACTTTTTCAATCAGAAAAATTGGTTTTATGCAATGATGAATAGTAATAAAAGAAATAGTCATAAATTATCAATATTAAATTTTGCGATTTAAATTTTTCACAATAAAAATAATATTGGTTTACATTACTAGTCTTAATAATATAATTTAAAAAGCTACTTAAAAACTTTCAAATAAAGTTAAAGTTGTTTTTACCAGAATTTTTCTGAAATAAGTGTTATGTTTAATCTGCGGTAAATGAAATGTTTAAAAAGGTATCATTGTGAAAAATCAGGTGAGTTGATCCTAAATTAGGGGTGTAAAATCTTACCCAATTATATTTTTGCAGTAGATAGATAAAATTTATAAAGTGGGTAATATTATAGAATTTTTGAAAATTTGTTAAGATAAGTATAGCATACATACAATAACTAATGATTCACAATTTGAAGAGTCTTTCATAAATAGGATTAACAATTTTAATAGGGATTGAAAATTTTTAATTGCTTCAATTGGTTAACAAGCTAGAAAAAATACATTTAAACTTTTTTAAGACATTGTTATGGAAGTGTTAAATCATTAAAATCAATTTCTTAAAAAATAAAAATTAATGGATAAATAAATATCCCAACTTTTTTTCAAAATTGTAATATCAGGGTCAAGGCCTACAGTGCCCATATCTGTTTTCCTAGCCGAGGGCCTTTGGATGCGAAACATATGCCTCGGTTAGGTGGTCAGCCAAAAAGCGAAGTCCCTGGTGTTTAGTTTCCAAGCTTGGTTGGTACTCAGCTTATCGACCCACTGAAAGGATGAAAAATTGAGTCTACCTTGCCCGAGGATCGAACATCGGACCTGTGCCTTGGGAGCGCTAAGTCATTATGCTTAAAAAATGTAAAAGTTTCAGTAAATTTTATCTCATCCAGATTTCCATGGAACAGAACTCTATAAAGATATGTGGGATTGAAAGATGTTAGTCTGCAATAGAAAAGAAATTAAACCTAAAAATCCAATAGAACTTCTAACCTGCCTTATCTCATACGGTGAAGATGTTTTATTAAGTATGGGAATTGCCATTTAAATACATTTAACTATTTCTACAACAATTGTAAGCTGTAAACGTTTATTCAGCAAATTAAATTAATTTTGAAGTATTTATGATCCTTCATGTGTCAAAAACCTCCAAGTGATTTAACATTTTTAAGTATAGAAAAAGAAAAATTTGAAATGATCAACTTTGATGAAGTAATTGATCAATTTGCTTCAGCAAAGGCTAGAAAAATGTATATAGTGTAACATATTAAATTGTAAATAACTACATCTACTTATATCTATAATATATATTGAATTATTTAAGATTTAAAAATTTTACGTTTTTTTAAATAATTGTATTAGAAGAATTAATGTAAAAATGTAGAATTAAGTAAAAAAATAAATAATATCTTTTTAATCACTTCTGCATTACAAAAAAGTCCGATTATTCTTTTGACATTTTTCCAAATCCAATATAAACGCTTTTTTTTTAAATTTAGAATTGAATTTTGTTTAAATTTAAAGCTTAGCCTGAGACTTTAAATTAATATATTTTTGATTATTTTAAGGTAGGTACAATATTCTATTATTATTTTTATTACAAGTATACTCTATTATTATAGAAACCCGGTGACTTAGTGGCAGCGTTTCACGCTCCCATGACACAGGTCCGCGGTTCGATCCTCGGGCTGGACAAGGTTGACTCAGCCTTTCATCCCTTCAGTGGGTCGATTAACTGAGTACCAAGCATGCTTGGGAACTAAACACTGGGGGTCTAACGTTAGGCTGACCACCTAACTGGGACATATACTTCGCACCCCAGGGCCCTCGGTCATGAAAACAGTTATGAGCACTGTAGGCCTTGGCCCACATGGGCTGTCGTGCCATGGAGTTTAGTTATACTCTATTTATTATAATGTATTAGATATATAATTATATTATAGTATACTCTTATTACTGAATACATTTTATTCTCATATTTATATTGTATTACTATTTTTAAGGGGGCGCCAATTATGTCACTACGCTACTGCTGTGTCGAAATATGATAGAGAGCGCATATGTTAAGTCCTGTTGAACAATAGCATTGGGTCAGATTTCCCTAAATTTCCCTAGTCTTTTAGTGTAAACAAACCTAAAGTTTTATTGGTTTGAAGTGCAAAGGGGGAGAAATAACTATTAGAACTGAATTTTTGTTGTAAGATACCCAATTGTTTAACAGTGTTCTGGATATATTTTTCTATTTATGTCAAAATCACGCTTATTTGGCGCCATTTCTCTGCACAGTTTGAGCATTTACTACTCTTATTTTAAATCTAAGAAATCGCACTGTGCTTGCTTACCGTAGTTTAATGGTAAAACAGCATTCTTCAAAGCGAAAGAAAGGTTTAGAAGCGCAAGGTTCCAGGCTGGATTCCATCCAGTTAAAAATATGTACTCCTCTGACTCCGAAACTAAGTTTCATACAGTAATAATTTATGGGTTGTATTTTGGTAGTGATATTGGTTATCTTTGCTTGCACAGCAAAAATATTTTCGCAGAACAATTCTAGTAGAAATATTATATAAAATTTTTAATGAATATATAACCTGTGTTTTTGAAGATTTATTCGAATAAATAAATATTCAATACTATGTAATTATAATAGTATTTAATTAAAATATATTGTGCATTTCATTACATCTGATGCAATAATAGATATTTATAATATAATACAGATATACTGAAAATACATTATAATTCCATTTATACATAATAAACTTATTAATTATATAATTTAAAATTATAAATTTAAAAAAAAATTTTTACAATAAACAAAAGGAGATTACAAAATAAACCTATTATTTTAACTGTATATTTCATGTTCTCATTTTATTTAAAATTCCAAAAACTAAAATCATGTTGATATACTTTTCCAATTTTTAGGCAACTTTTAAATTTCCATTCAAAGAAATTAAAAGTAATCGAAATAAATTGATATAAAGTTTACACTCATTTACCACAAACAGAAAACAATAGATAGCAATTTATTATTACCTTTTTTCAATGAATGCGGTGAATTTTATTTAGAAAAATCTGGTTTATCTAAAAATTAACAAATATTTCACTACTGTGTGCACTTTATAATTAAAAAAAAACTTCAATGCAGTTTAAAAAGAAATTGAAAACAAAAACTACTTATGTTCTAATCCTTAAAAACTTACTGAAAAAACTAAACCCATGATACGACAGCCCATGGGCGCAAGTCCTCATAACTGTTTTTATGATTGAAGGTCTTTGGGTACGAAGCATATGTCCCAGTTAGGTAGTCAGCCTAACGTGAAACTCCCAATGTTTAGTTCCCAAGCATGCTTGATACTCAGTTTATCGACCCACTGAAAGGATGAAACACTGAGTTGACCTTGCCCAGCCCAAGGACCGGACTTCATATATGAATTTATATTGAAGATTTAAAAAGTTTACTTAAGATGTTAAAGGACCATAAATCCTCTATGATTAGGCTTGCCTTATTTCTGAAATGTTCAACCGGGACACTGAATTCCCACCCCCACCCTTTTCTAGAATACAGCGCTGGTTCTGGTGTCCCGGTAAGCAGTGGGCAGCTTCTTCTTCTTCTTCTTAGAATTGGGTTTATAGGTCATTGGGCACCTCTGCTTTTATCAGCATTTTGTACCATTAACTCCAAACCCAATGTTTCCTAGTTCCAGTTGCTCGGGTCACCCACTTTATTAATAAAGTCTGATAACCCTTTCATGGAGTCTAGGTGTAACTCTCTAGTATGGATGATGCCTAAAGAAGTTAATCTAGGGAGGGCAAGAGCCTCGCATTCATAAATGATATGCTCTGCCGTTTCCTCTTGCGTATGACATTTCCAGCAGATAGGATCTTGCTGAAACAGTCCCATTTGGTCAGAAAGTCAGTCATGCTAGGGATAGCTTCCTGACTTTCCCCAGAAGAAGATGGTTTGGAGGTCATTTCTACCTCAAGTGAAGGATTCATTACTGCCCCTTTACAAGATTGCCTCTGAGTTCTCTTGTCTTTTCAGCAAGGTCTACTTCAGAAGCTTCACCTGCAAATGCAGAAAGGATTGTTATTTCTTGTGTCTTTTCAGCCACAAGATAACAATTCATAAGCTCAGGTAATATAAGTCCACCCAACATTGCCTGAGATACTGGGCAAGGCAAATTACTCTAGAAGTTTGCAAGGCAACTAGAGGCTCCGTTAAGACACCAATACCGCGGTGCCAATTAGCCCTAGGCACGGATTGCAGAACACCAGTGTTTACGGGAGCTGGTTCGCGGCCTCTGATTCTATATTCAAGGCAATCCTGTCATTCCTACAGGACATTCGGCGATCCACCACCTGCCAACACGCCTGGTGGTTGCTTAAGCCCCAGGAAGGTACGCGTACCCCCTGGTTCCAGGAAGCAGTGGGCATACTCAAGAATATTGTTCAGATTGCAATCTGCTATGAAATTATTTTTGAACGGAACAAACAACAATCTCAGATATTTTTCTTCACTGGAAATAATCACATCTCTTGTAGCCTTTTCTCGTTTCCACTGTTTTCAATTTGACTGCAGATACTCCTTAGCAAGCACAGCTTCATCTAACAGCTTATTGTTTATTTTCATATATCGGCTACACCAAGAGAAGACTGCTATTAACAACTTCAGCAGAAGTTCGGGAGTTTTCCCAATCAACAGCATTTGTATGAGTTACATTGACCCAGGTATTTCAAAACTGCTCTGCCAGAGGTTCAAGAATGCGAGCCATTTTTCATAAAAGCCATCAAACTCTCCTACCACATTGTCACGGACTTGCTCATCAAGTATGTCCTTTGACCTTCTATAGTTTTTATGTAATACAGAAATGAATGACAAAATAATTATCCTGTATAATCTTTCGCAGTAAATTAATTTTAAAACTTTTTGGTCAGGTATAAAATTTAATTTTTAGTGGGACCAGAAATAAACCGTTCAGGACACCGGGATGATGTTTCAAAACCGACAGTCACATCTACTATGAAAAAATTTTTACTGTTATTCTTTTAAAATTTATTCTAAAATATAATATTACAGAATCTGTAGCCGACCAACTAGTGGTCAGCGTGCCCGATTACGAATAAGGAGGTCCTGGGTTCGAATCCCGATTCGGGCATGGATGTACTTTCTCTCTCTATCTATCCTGTCTTTGTCCTTTCCTTGTATGAAAGAGGTGTGAATGGTGTCCTGCCCTATAAACGGGTACCAAAGGTATGTGTGTAGAGAGTTACGACTTACATACCAAAGGTATGTAAGTCGTATTTTCACCTTCATAGTGCTCTGATTAAAACGAAAGACGCTCCCAATCAACTTAATTCGCATAGCATAGCGTACTTGGCTTGTCCAAGTGTCATTAGTAAACAACAACAACAACAGAATCTGTGCGTTATTAGTAGATATATATTATGGACACTCAAGTGATAAATATCTTTTTAGATTTATTTTGAATGATATCTAAAATTTAATGAATGAATAGGAATCGAACGTCATTTAGATCTGAAAGGTAGAATCATTTGGTCTAAAAGACGAGTGAAGAGTCTAGCCACAAGCCATTTACTTCTTTTTGTAGCTATTTTTGAACACCTAAGTTTTATATAAACACATGATAACAGAATGTATAATAAGAGTTTTGAATCACAAGTCGATTACAGTTTAAGTACTCACAATAATGTTTGCATGGTAACTTTATGTTATATATATTTAATTGTATAACAAAAAACTACGATATATAAATTATCTATACAATTCAAGTTACAGATTTGTAATAGAGATAAAATCAATAATGCTAAGCTCAATGTTTAATCGAAATTTTAGTCAATAATACACAACATAAAATAAAAGGCAAAAAGAATTAACTCGAATACTCCATTAGGTAAAGTGATTCTAATACAAGTATACATTTTTCATTCATTATAAACGATCACGCTGGTAGGGCGTCGTTCTCATTATCAGAAAATAGTGAATTGGAATCCTAGCTTAACCAAAGATCCGTTGCGTTCACTAATGGCGTCTGAGACACGTTAAAACTGAGAATGGTCGCAATGTCCTCCAAGTGAAATGATACCTCTGGGTGTGGCCAACACCTCCTAGAGTAGGACGGTACCTCCGACAGTCAGGTGTGGCAGGCCAAGTATTCGGGGTCTTCTTCTTGGTCCCTGCTTCAAAATCACAAAGATTCCACCGGGTTGCTTCTAGCTAACTAGTAGAGCCCAATTCAGAGCTAGGTACAGGGAAGCAGCTGGTGCAACAACATTAATATATACAACAAAAATAAATGCATAAGTTTTACTGATACATAACAATATATATAAAATTCACAATTAATATAAGTGGCCATGAGTGTTAGTAACGCAATCCATCTCTTCATCTGTGCTGTTTACATTTTGAAAGTTTAGTTTTTTTTTTAAATATTGCTAGTTAAAAATTGTTTATTAAAAGTTAAGCTTTTTATTTGTCATGATTAATATTCATAAATTGTATTATAATTAATGTATGAGTGTAATTTGAAAGTTACACTAAAAAATAAAATTTGTATAATAATGGAAAATCCAATATTTTTACAAAAATTATCCTTATTCTTAGTTAGAACTGGTAATCTTATAAATGAAAGTAACATTCATTTTCAAAATTTTATAAAATATAATCTTTTAACGATTTTAATTATAAAAAAAGTTTATAATTTTTAAACTATCCTTCCAATAATACTGAAGTATCGAAGGGATGCACACTCAGCAACAGTGTGAATATTTAAACTGTGATCAATAATTAATTATATAAATTTTAGTATCATTTACTGTGTTATTAAATTTAGTTCACAATTTCACAGCCCTGTATTTCCAGCGCTCTGATCTTAGTTTTAAATGTTCATTGAGTTTGATTCTCATCTTGGGCAAAGATGTTATAATATAGTTCGGAAACTACTTTACACACTTTTTTATGAATAATTTATATAAATATATAACTTACTTATCTATTTTATTAACCTTGAGAAACTACATTTAATTTTTATAAGCTTCCTCTTGTTTAATATTTATATAATTTATATAAAATACCCACAAAATACTATAGAGTTTTTACCTTCCTAAACATTTTTCCCTGAATGTGTGTGTATGTTTAGGAGGAAAAAAATACTATAGCATTTTGTGAGCATACTTGCCAACGTGGGAGAAAGAAATCAGTAGATTCAGCTGATTTTGAGAGAAAAAATAGGAGATACCCTACTAACGACATTTTTGCTTGAATGTTCAAAACGGTAGTACCGCAAAAAGACAATTTTACTCTTTAGATTATACATTCTGAGAATGAATTCTGTTAAATATACTTTGTTTTAATCTTAATATTTTAATAAAACATTCCTCAACCTCATAAAGGAGCTATGAAAAATAAAAGAATATATTACATGTATCAATGTTTATCTCCCACTATTTATTTTATGGGGCAACTTTTTTTTACTCTAGTACAATTTATAAATATTAAACTTATAAAATTACATAAGAACATAAAATACATTACTAAATAGATTTAATTCAGGGACAAATATTTTCATATTTAAATTACTTATAGCTATTAATATTTCTCCCTAATTGAATTACTAAGGTAAACAGGCACCTGGTGTCTGCTCTGAATGTTTATTACATGACTGCCAATTCTTAGGAGTTTTTGGCACCCAAGTGGTTAAAGCGGCGGACAGATGGGGTTCGAAGCACAAAATAACACATTTTCATGATATTATAATAATTGTATTAGTGCGTCTTCTGTATTTTTTTATTATTATTTAAACTACTAAAACAACTCAAGAGACTTTTTTTCCGGCAAAATTTCGGCTATTTTTAAGTTGCTTTTACGTTTTTCACTGAAAATGTGCCATAAATCAGTAGATTTTCTTACATTATCGGGAAATTGGGAGAAAAGACGAAAAAATCAGGAGTTTCCCGATAAAATCAATAGAGTTAGCAGCTATGTGTGAGTATTAAATATATATAATATACATTTTGTGCATTGGTATGGTAACTCGAAAAATATTATAATTCTGTAGAACTTAAAAAAAATTGTAAGTTTGCAGTTATAGATGTAAAAACTGGTATAAAAGACTGGATTATTTATTATCGTGACAACTTTTAAGAATTTAGAATATTGATTGATTTGATTTCAGAAAATTTTTTCTTGAATACATAAATATATGCCACATTTCAGGATTTGATGACTTCATATTTATTCCGAAGCCAAAATCAAAATGAGCTTACAATCAAACATAAAATAAAAAATTATATTATAAATCATAGAATTTTTTTTTGACTGAAAAAAGATTTTATTTGGAACTGATGAACTAAAAATGCTTATCAATGTTTTCAATAGATTTAGTTGTTAAAAATTAAAACTCCTGGTAAAGATTTCACTTGAAATTTTATAAACTTTTCCAAATTATATGAATGAAAAAAATATCTGTTTATCTGATCAGAGCTGAAAATTTCCGGTAAACCAAACCATTTCTCCCTAAAAATTTCGGCAGATTTTGCACGGGAATCGATCTTCAAAAGGAAAGAAATTCGTCCCCGTGAAATCTTCAATACTTTGCGAAGAATATGACACCCTTCTTTTTGAAAGGGAAGATGATAGCATGAGACTTGTCTCGCGAGATGCTCAGAGCGCATCGCATCGCAGAATCGCATCAGACTTGTCTCGCGAGATGCTCAGGGCGCATCGCATCGCAGAATCGCATTAGACCAAATGACGTCATTGAGGTCTTAGTTACGTCAGAAAAGGGGCGGAGCGCGAGACGTTTCTAGATTTCGAGCAGGTTCGAAATATCTGGCAACTTTCCGCGAGACAGCGCTCTCATTGGTTTAAAATTCCATGACGTCAGATACAACGTTTTAGCTACGTCACACTAAGACATCGAAGAGATCACATTTGTCTACTATAAAGCAAGCCGCAAACTCGGTAGACAATGCGATTGAGACGCTATCTTATATTAAAAGATATTTAAAAATCTTAACGCCCTCCTCTTTAGGACCGCAAAAGTTGGCAGACCTTGAGGGGAAAATTTCCAGCGGATACCATCAGAGAAAAGAATATTCGAAATGTTTTCTCCTAACATTAATTTAAAAAGTGTTTAAACTCTGTCGAAGACAATTGAAATTAGTCTTATTATCACTAAAATTAATGGAGCTTTACAGACGACACTAAAATTTTTTCCAATGTAATGATTAGAGCTTTGGAAGTTAACTCTCAGACAAACTCTGTACACTGCCTTTGTTATCAAATATAGAAATGAAATGAACTATAATTTTCCAAGAATACTTTTTCCCTTAAATTTTGCATTATAAGACTCGTAAAAAAAGGAGCCACATACCCGTATTTAAAAATGTTGAATGAAGTGTAACGCTTTCTGCAGGAAGGTCACCCACAATAGGATTTTCAAGATCTGGTTTGTTTTTCTGAAGCATTCTACACATTCGAGAACTACTTTGCGTGTTACATTTCTGCCACCGATTGGCCAATATTTAAAATGACCAGTATTTAGAAAGGGTACATGGTCTGAATGAAAATCTCGTTTATGATAATATTGAAATATCTGTTTATAATTACACTACTGGCCATTAAAATTGCTACACCAAGAAGGAATGCAAATAACAGAACGATATTTATTGGACACATACATTATAGTGGAAAGAACAAGTGATTAGATTTACAGGAAATTAGGATGTATAAATCTTGAGAAATCAGTACCCAGAGCAGCCACCTCTGGTTGCAATAACAGCATTTATCCGCCTAGGCATGGAGTCAAACAGAGATTGTATGGCATGTACGGGGATCTCAGTCCATGCAGCTTCAACACCATGCAACAGTTCATCGACAGTAGTGGATGGTGAGTGATGGCGTGCCAATCGCTCGAACCATTGACCACACGTTCTCAGTTGGTGACAGATCAGGAGAACGTGCTGGTCAGGGTAACAGTCGAACCTGTTCTGTATCAAGGAAGTTCAGAACAGTGCGGGCAACATGCGGTCGTGCATTATCCTGTTGAAACAAAGCATTAGGGAGGCCTCGAAGATAGGGAGAGCCACGGACCTTAACACATCGGAAAAGTAACGGTTGCTGTTCAAAGTGCCGGTAATGCGAACAAGAGGTGATCGAGACGTGAATCCAATGGCAACCCATATCATCACTCCAGTAGTCCAATGCAAGCTGGCAATGCGCGTTCTCCACGGTGCCTCCAAACACGGATGCAGCTATCATGGTCCTGTATACAGAACCGAGATTCATCTGTAAAGATGACGTGATGCCATTCCCGCGTCCAGGTTCGTTGCTGATCACACCATTGAAGGCGCTCATGTAGGTGACGCAGCGTTAATGGTAGCCGAAGCCATGGTCGCCGTGCATACAATCCATGCTGCAGCAAACGTCGTCAAACTGTTCGAGCAGAAACTTGTTGCCTAGCAAATGACTCCATTTCTCGACTCAGGGTTCGTGATGTGGCTGTACGATCCCTTGTGACCATGTGGATAAGATGTCTGTCTTCTCTGCTGTTAGTGCTGGAGGGTCGCTGAAATCCTGCATGACGTTCCGTATGATTGTCGTGAGCCCATCGATTCCATATTCTACTAACAATCATGGGGTCTCGACCGACGCGAGCAGCAATATTGCGGTACGATAAACCGCAATCCCGGTAAACTATAATCCTTCCTCGATCAAAGTCAGATACGTGCTGATAGGCATTTCTTCTTTTTACACTAGGCATTACAACAACTTTCTTTGCCGAAAACAACGTTGAAACGGAAATTGAGTACGAGAAAACTGCTGTCAAATCTTTGGTTTTATACATATTGTAGACGTCGCTACTATCGCCTGCTTTGTATGAATGCGCTAAAAATCTAATTATTTGCATATCACAGCAAGTTCTACCTGTCATGCAAATTTCACGTGTGTGGTGTGCCGCCTTCCTGGTGTAGCAATTTTAATGGTCAGTAGTGTATAATTAATTTATTTTCGTTCGGTCGAATGATGGGATGTTTCGATTAAATTTTAAATTAGAATTCGAAAGGTGTCACCTACAATAATTAATTCGTCGGATGGATTTATGAATGTATTAAAAAATTTGAAATTACTTCATGGAACTGGGAATCCCCTTTCTATAACAGATATTTCAGAAGAAATATATTTTACTTGAACAATTTTGAAAAGAATATTTTCTGCGTTTGTATTCCTCTTATCTGAGTAATCTTCCTTTAAACTAAACTTCATGGCATGACAGCCCATGTGGGCCAAGGCCTACAGTGCCCATAACTGTTTTCATGACCGAAAGCCCTGGGGGCGAAGCATATATCCCAGTAAGGTGGTCAGCCTAATGTAAGACCCCCAGTGTTTAGTTCCCAAGCATGCTTGAAACTCAATTAATCAACCCACTGAAGGGATGAAAGGCTGAGTCAACCTTGCCCAGCCAGAGGATCGAACCTCGGACATGTGTCAGGGGAGCGTGAAACGCTGCCACTAAGCCACCGGGTTTCAATCTTCCTTTCCTTTCAGAAAACTTTCAATTTTGAAAGTACCTTAAAATAAATACTAGATGTCTGATTAGTTTATGAAAATCATTAGTGATATTGACTAAATCATTCCAAAAACTTAGGTTCAGTAATTGAAGTTAAAGTTATTTTGGAACTTTAGTACATCAATGAAACGTTTGCCTGTTGAGACATCAGAATTTTTTACATTTTGAAAGGTAAGTAAATTTAATTTAGAATTGTCTGGTCTTTTAAACCACAATTTACTATCTGCAAAGGCATGAATATCAAATCTTATGGTAAATAAGTCTGTATTATAAGTAGTTATACTTCATGGGAATAACACACTAAGATGCGGTAGGTAGTAATCGTTTTCGACGTTTGAATCTTCTTTTATCTCTTCCATATGTTCTAATAATTCATATTTGTAGAAAAAATTTGAGTAAAGTGTTTCCATCGTGGGATCTTGTTCTAAGCGTTCATAACCGGTCTAGTCTTTTGGATGCTATTTACTTAAGATATTTTAATATTTCTTTTGGGAAGGACAGGTTTGAATGGCATTTGTACAATATATCTACCATTTGGTTCCCTATAGTGTGTTTTTTTTTCGAAATGTTCGTTTCAATAATTTAAATCAGCCGACCAATGGCTGAGTGGTTAGCGTTCCTGACTCTTGAGCTGTGGGTCCCGGGTTTAAATCGCGGTTCGGGCATGGATGTTACTATCTCTCTGTGTTTCTTTGTCCTTTCTTGTGTGTTGATGTATGAATGTGGCCCACCCTATAAACGGGTCTGTGGTGGTATGACGCGGGTAATGCTACTCGCCTCCGTGACTTGGTTCACAGGTGCCCGCTGGGTAACGACAAATGAGTAGCAGTTTCCGGCCTTGTTGTGGTGAAGGGTTAGTCACCCAAATGCCCGCCGTTATTCAAAAAAATAATAATAATTTAAATCATCATTAGAAGTTTCGTTTGTTTCTTCTTCCTAAAATTTTCCAAAAATGTTTTCAAGTTTTATTAACAATGTTAAAGCAACAGTTTTTAATTAGAGTTTTCCATATAGGACTGTTTGAAATTACATCTTAAGCAAGATAAACAAAGCTACTTCTTGTAAGAGTAAGTTGTCAGCTTGATTTTTTATTGTCATTCAACAATGAAAAGACCAATTCTGCACTTAAAAGAATTTCTGTGTCTCGAGGAATATAAAATAATCTATCAGCCAGTTTTTATTATTTATTTATACTTTTAGGTTCGAAGTATTTAATTTTTTAGTTGTTGTGAAACTTGTCGTCTTAAGATCTTTAATAAATTACTTCCCACTGCCAATTCTCATTTTGATTCGATAAAAGACCCGAAACTTTTTTGTGTATATCTATCGATGTATCATTCAAATTAGCAATTGGGATATTTATTTTTTCTTTCTCAAACATGATAATTCTGACACAGTGGAGGAAAGGAAGGATGACTCACTGGCAGAATCGAGGACACTCCTTGATGTTTTGAATCCCCCCCATGCGTCTCTGACATGCATTATTGCTACGTTTGTTAAAATGGTTTTTTTTCTGTTACAGAAAAACAAAAGACGAGGATTTTTTGCCCCCTGCATATCAATTTTACAGTTAAGGATATTAACTGTTAATTTGTAGATTTCATTTTGAATTTCGTAAGCTTCAAGAGTATGGAGGCGTTCTCTTGGACGTTATTTCTACTTGTCATTGTGCCGCCCAACTTGTCTAGTGGTCAGCGTGCCTGACTGCGGAAAAGAAGGTCCTGGGTTCGAATCCCGGTTCGGGCATGGATGTACTTTCTCTCTCTATCTATCCTGTCTTTGCCCTTTCCTTGTATGAATGAGGTGTGAGTGGTTGCTTACCCTATAAACGGGTACCTATGGAATGTGTGTAGAGCAAAGTCGTACTTTCACCTTCATGGTGCTCTGATTAAAACGAAAGACGCTCCGAATTGACTTAAATTCACATTGCCAAGGCATAGCGAGCTTGGCCTGTCCAAGTGTCATTAGTAACAACAACAACTTGTCATTGTAAGCGGGGAATATTTAAGAAGGAAAGTGTGCTGATCTGATTTCCTTCTACCAACGAAACAAGAACGCCTAGAATTACATCTAGATAAAAAATGAAATCCACTTAAACACAATTTTTATTTTTTTTAAATTAATCTAACCTCTTAGATAATGTTATTCCTTTAAATACATTTTTTATGATACAGCACACGTGTTTGTATTTTACAAGCAATACACAATTTAAAGATTTGTCAACCTTAACAAAAGAATATTTTGATCTATCAGCACTCAATTTAAATGGAATGTTTATTTGAATTATGCTGCTACATATACTTTTATGGTTTGAGCCATTTTATTCATTTTTTTAGATGTCTGACAAGAAGCATAGATCATATATTTATATTCATTCTTGTCGATTGAAGAGATTTATTCATAAACTTTAAATTTATTGGAAAACAAAAACTAGCATTCCTAACAATTTCATTGTATATTTTAGTTACAGTTAAAGTTATCATGAATTTTGAAATATATCATTGAAATTAATGATTACTCAAAGATATGTTTTAATGGTGATTAAAAAATGGCCGTATTGGATTGATGATTCATCAAACTTATTTTCTTGGATACTTAATTTTCCTTTCAAAAAGCTTAGAAGAATGTTTCAATTGTTCGGTTGTTTTTCGGCTCTGAAATCCTGCTTTGTTAAATGCGGTTAATTTATAGGAGATTTAAGAAATTTTTGCATATTATATTGTACATACATGATTATTTGTATACATACTTATTGCTTATTGATATACATGCTTCATTTGCACATTGTATGTTGTTGTTGCTTATGTCACTTGGACAAGCCAAGCTCGCTATGCCTTTGGCTGTGCGATTTAAGTAAATAGAGAGCGTCTTTCGTTTGGATCAGAGCACCACGAAGGTGACTTTGCTCTTTTTAAGGTGTCTCGTAATTTTGAACTACGGTCAGGTGACGAAGCTGGCACCCTCCTCTCCACATCCATGCCACCCCAGCGGAAGGACTTCGGACGTCACATATTAACATGGATACGTCCCCAACCCACGGAGTTCCAGCAACCCAGTGAATGAGAGTGCACCGTGGTCACCCTTCCAACCACTGCCCGCGGCAAATGATGCTTCACTTTGCTGAGCTTACGGGAAGCGGCGTGAAGCTATTGAGCCACTGGAGCTCTGCACATTGTATTATATACGATTATGAAATTTCAATATGTTATGTTATATATGAATATTGGGAGAAATTGTGGCAATGGGGATATTTCACTAATGCAAAATATTATTGCCTTTTTGAAGAAAGAGAATGAAAGGATTTTCAAAAAAATCTTTCTTATTAAAACAGTCAGAAATTCATAAAATGCAGTTTACTGAAAAAGAAACCTTTCTTAAAATCTCATTTTTTGAAACAACTTGACATCTTTTAGGTTCTCGCATTTTTCTGCTTAATTTCAAAAAAAGTGTGAAGGCAAAGTCTATTTACTTATAATTTTAATGGTTATATTATTATATATAAAATTGTGTTTTAATAGTAACTTTTCCCTGTTTTTCATTGTTCTTTTTGTTTTTCTAATAGAAAAATATTAATTTTAAGACATTTGTTATATTTAATATTTTATGGAAATTTCAAAAAATTTAATTACTCCTAATTGAAACACGATTTTCGAAGTATTTTCGTATCCCATATGAGGAGCCTGGCTTTATAAAAGTTATAATATACTTGATGAATATGGTCGCCATCCACCCCATCCAACGTGTCTGAATGCTGATAGGGAGGTTCTGGGTTTGAATCCTGGTTTGGTCTTGGATGTACTTTCTCTCTCTCCTGTATTTGTCCTTTCCAAGTATGAATGGTTGCCTACCCTATAAAAGTGGACATAGGGCATGTGTTTGCTGAGGAAGTCGGACTCCACACACATCGGACAAATTGGAGCAGCACACTTCACATTGACAGTCTAGCTCCCCCAAAACAACATGAACGTGGTAATTGCTGAGTAGCCTGTAATTGATTTCCTCTCTACTTTTGAATTCAAAATTCCATTAAATTGAAATATTTCATTCTATTTAAAATGTAATTAGGAACTTATTAGTGTCACATGTACATGTAAAGTGTACAAGCTAATTAATTAAAATTTAATTTACATATATATATATATATATATATATATATATATATATATATATATATATATATATATATATATATATAAACTAAAACTAAACTCCATGGCACGACCACCCATGTGGGCCAAGGCCTACAGTGTTCATGACAATAACTGTTTTCATGACTGAGGGCCCTGGAATGCGAGGCATATATCTCAGTTAGGTAGTCAGCCTAACTTAAGACCCCACAGTGTTTAGTTCTCAAGCATGCTTGGTACTCAGTTAATCGACCCACTGAATTGATGAAAGGCTGAGTCAACCTTGCCCAGCCCGAGAATCAAACCTCGGACCTGTGGCATGGGAGCGTGAAACGCCGCTGACACTAAGCCAGCGGGCTTCATATATATATATATATATATATATATATATATATATATATATATATATATATATATATATATATATATATATAAATTTCGTGTCACGATGTATGTTCACGATAAACTCCGAAACTACTGAACGGATTTTCATAAAATTTTGTAACCATTTATAATATGGTCCAACTTAAAAGATAGAATAGTTTTTATCTCTTAATTATTGATCTCAATATTTATTTTACGACATTAGTGTTTATTTATTGGTTAGTTCTGTAAGTTCCTAATAGATGGCGGTTTAGCATCTAAGTTGCACAGATATTCGGCAGATGGGGACGTGTTTATTTTTCTAGATTATACCATCTTCGAGAAAATTAACGTGCGTGCGCAAGCGCGTGGTTAAATATAGAATTTACATATATTTTCATGATGTATAATCATACTGTAACAATTTTTCGTGAATCATTTTCATAATACTTTGTACTGTGTTATTATTGTGCAGTGTTCAATTTGAATATTTTTAATATTATAAATAGTAAAATAAAATTTTATTTATTGATGATTTTCTCCACTAATTTTCATACCACCTCGAAAACATGTAAGTATTTCTTGATAGCCTTTTATTATTTTTATTTTTATTTTATAATTTGATAATTGGCTCTGTAATCGTGCTATTTTGGCAGCAAGAAACGTTGATGTGAACGAAATTAACTTCCATATACAACAGATGTTGCCCAGTGATTTAATGTCTTTTAAATTAATCGACACAGTTATTGATGAAAACGAAGCCGTAAACGTTCCAACTGGATTTTTGAATTCTCTGGATATGCCAGGAATGCCACCACACAATCTTCAATTGAAAATTGGTTCACCAATTATTCTACTACGTAATTTAAACTCACATCAATTATGTAACGGTACAGGCTTAGTCATAAAAGAAATGACCGAAAATATTCTCGAAGCAACAATTTTGACGGGAAAATTTAAAGGAAATATCGTCCTGTTGCCACGTATTCCACTGATAGCGTCAGAATCTCCAATACCGTTTAAAATGCTCCAATTTCCGATTTGTTTAGTTTTTGCGATGACCATAAATAAATCTCAAGACCAAACAATGTCTATTTGCGGTTTGGATTAAAAAAACACATGTTTCTCACATGAACAGCTATATGTTGCTTGCTCACGTTTAGGAAAACCATCAAATCTCTTCGTGTTAGCGAAAACCTATTTGCATATTTAAGAGCAGTAGGTTTTTTAAATTTTATATAATTTATATTTGTACATTTTAAATTTTACTATTATTTATGGATTTTAAAATAATTTATACACTTATTTTTGTTTTTTAGAATTTTAATGTTGCTTGGGTTTTCAAAGGAAATATATATTTATAAATAAAAAAAAAGTAAATAATAAAATATGTTTTTCGAAAACATTATTCTTGGCGCAGCATGTCCATTTTTGGACCTTGCGCCATAAAACCCAGCCAACCAACCAACCTTCTTGTTAGCGAAAGACAGGTTAACCAGGAATGTTGTACACAAAATAGTACTTAAATAATTTTTAGTTTTAATAATTTAAAATTGCAAAAGTAATAGTTCGATTTCAATGTTATTTACCTCATTTATAACAATTTATTTTTAGATGTTTTTAATTTATAAAGTATATTTTGTAAGTAAGTCACTGATTACAAACTATAATTTAATATAAGATGAATAAAATGTAAATTCCGAAGAATTAATAAAAAATTGATTCAATGTATTATAAAAACTCAGCCACTGCAACGCGTGGCTGGGTCAGCTTGTATATATATATATTCAGTTTATTAATTTATATTTATTTTTATATTTTTTAAATTTTACAACAAAATTTCGTGATTTTATAAAATTTATTTTAAAGAAGTCAGTATAGATATGTGGTAAAAATATTTTATTGTATTGATATCTGGGGAAATGTGTGTTCAGTTATTTTTTACTTCAATTTAAATCAGGGTGCTTAAGATATTTCTTATTAAATATTTTATGTAATCATACTCTTTGCATAACTGCTCTGCATAAATTTGAAACAAAATTACTTTTAGTTACATAAGAGTATCAAATATATTATAGATGATACTATTAAAGGCTCGATTTTAAAATAAAATGTGCGAAAGATACTCATATTTTTGCTACACTTGTGAATTATTTAATAATTATATTGAGATTGATTAAAAAATTATTTTAATCAAATATTTTTCATTTATGTGATATAAATTCATATATATTTCTTTATAATTCACAATTAACAATGTATTTCTTTAATTTGAAATTATTTTTAGAATTTTTATATGTTATTACTTTAATTTAGGTGGAAATATTATAATAGACAGTAAATTTCATTAAAAAAATTCCTTTTAAAATTTTTTCATGAAATTTCATTTCTTAAATAAAATTAAATTATTATTAATTTTTCAAGTTGTAATGTATTAAGCAATTTTAATAAACAGAAAAGCAATAATGTAATACCTTAGTGAAGTCTGGCGCTAAATTTACTTTAGTATAAAAATTATATAAATATTGAAGTTTATTTTTTTTCGCTATACATTATATATTTTTTATATTTGCATCGTCAAATTTTTTGATCAGTCATGTGTACAATTAAAGTTTTCCAAATACAATAAAATGTATTTCTTTTGCGTTTTCTATTGACCTGTTGAAGTTATATTTGTAATTGAGCATACTCATCAGTTTCATAGATTTGCAACATGTGCCAAAGAACACTGACAAAATCTAATCTTGCTATCTTTTAGCAGTAAAGTGATGTAAGTGTCTTTATAATTCTCAAATAAATGTGTATCAGTCTGGATGAATGAACTCTAGATTTAAATTATATCGATAATTTTATAAATATTAGATAGCAAAAATTAAACTAAATATAATATAATGTACAGTAAACTTTTCTGTAGGACATTTAACTTCTGTATTTTTTCTTGAAATTTCATCATTTTAAGTATATTATTCTTTATTCTTTCATGTGATTTAGTATTGGATAGTTTTAACAAGACGCAATAATTTAGAAGCTTAAGGAAATATGGTGCTAAATTTACTTAAGTATAAAAACATTTTAAGCAGTGAAGTCAATTTTATTTTTGCCAAACAAAGTATAATTTCTAAATACATTTTTCGGATCAACTATTTTTAAATTTAATGGTTTGCAAATTAATATAAATTTACCTCTTTTATTCCCATTTCTAATAAAATAATTGCTCCTATTAAAGTATGAAAGTTATATTTGTAACTGAACATGTTTGGTCAGACGTTTTCCCAATTTATAAGAAATTCAAATAACAATAAGAAATCTCACATTATAATGTTTTTAAATTTTTTATAGGAGGTTAAATAGAAAAGTACGTTTGCCATAAAAAATTATTTTAGCTTTATTTCTTTCCAATCAAATAGTAATCAGTTATATGTAAGTTTTAAATCACATGTAACTCATTTCATGAAATTTTAAATAAATTTTTTTAAATAAATTTTTTATACTATTATATAATTACAAACAATTTACTTACTGTTATTTAAAACGAGAATTAATATCTAATTTTATTAACAAGATTTCAAATGTTAAAAATTTGGTATCATACGTACAGCTTTGAATATAATAAAAAAAGAGAAAACAGAAAAAATGGATTTGAAATTTAAAATTATGTATCAATATTTTATGCAAGATACATAAATTTTTTTAAATCATAAAATCTTTTGGTTTTAGGTTTTATTGGTAAATATTAGGATTTTTTAATTAATTAGCAAAAAGAACAATTCTTTTTGCAATCTTCTCAGTTGATGAAAATTCTGATTTCCGGTGTTTAATTTGCATTAAAGTAATACTAAGAAGCATGTGTCCCAGTTAGGTGGTCAGCCTAACGTAAGACCCCCAGTGTTTAGTTCCCAAGCAT
>JAJQOW010001966.1:0-28040 GCA_037975125.1 Latrodectus hesperus | reverse complement strand
TCTTCTTCTTCTTCTTCTTAGAATTGGGTTTGTATGTCATTGGGCACCTCTGCTTTTATCAGCATTTTGTACCATTAACTCCAAACCCAATGCTTCCTAGTTCCATTTGCTCGGGTCACCCACTTTATTAATAAAGTCCGATAACCCTTTAATGGAGTCTAGGTATAACTCTCTAGTATAGATGATGCCTAAAGAAGTTAATCTAGGGAGGGCAAGAGCCTCACATTCATAAATGATATGCTCTGCCGTTTCCCCTTGCGCATGACATTTCCAGCAGATAAGGTCTTGCTGAAACAGTTCCATCTGGTCAGAAAGTCAGACATGCTAGAGATAGCTTCCCGACTTTCACCAGAAGAAGATGGTTTAGAGGTCATTTCTACCTCAAGCGAAGGATTGATAACTGCCCTTTACAAGATTGCCTCTGAGTTCCCTTGTCTTTTTCAGGAAGGTCTACTTCAGAGGCTTCACCTGCAAATGCAGAAAGGTTTGTTATTACTTGTGTCTTTTCAGCCACAAGATAACAATTAAAAAGCTCAGGTAATATAAGTCCACCCAGCATTGCCTGAGTTACTGGGCAAGGCAAATTACTCTAGAAGTTCGCCAGGCAACTAGAGGCTCCGTTAAGACACCAATACCGCGGTGCCAATTAGCCCTAGGCACGGAACGCATAACACCAGGGTTTACGGGAGCTGGTTCGCGGCCTCTTATTCAATATTCGAGGCTATCCTGTTATTCCTACAGGACTTTCGGCTATCCACCACCTGCCTACGCGCCTGGTGGCTAGCTCAAGCCCCAGAGGGGTACGCATACCCCCTGGTTCCAGGATATATATGTTTCTTTTATACACGAAAATAATCGCTCGTCTTAAGAAATCACGGTAATGAAAAATACAAATTGTAAAAAAAATTGTGCTTCTGCACAGAAAAAATATAATTCTTCAGAAATGCTCCAGATTATTCTGAATCTCACTATTCATAAAACTGTGCAAATTTTTTTAGGCTTCTTTTTACCTAAAAGAAGCTTGCTGTGGTAGGAGTGCGCGCCACTGCAGAGGGGAGTGCCTGAAGTGTGTGCGCAGAAGCACAGCATCCGTTGTTGAACAGTGGCTGGAATTGCATCCGGAAGAGCTTTTCAAGTAGTGAAAATCAAGCACCTAACGAAATCGAAAGTTCTCGTTTCCATTATGTGCCGATGTAAGAGACACACGAGACATGTAGTGGGAGTGTGGCTGAACGAGAGGAACGGGGTGGTTGTGTGTAAAGACGAGTGGTAGCGGAGGTACCGCTTCTAGGCAATGGAAAATACCTGTGTTTCGAATAATGTAAAAAGAACCATCTAAATTTATTCTTGTGTCTATAATTAATGTTATGTTTGTTAATGTAAAATAAATGTATCGTAAAAATGAAGATATTTTGGTATTACTGAACGATCCTGGAAACGACAGGTTCGTGGAACCATCACACCAGTGTTTTTCCATCTTGCAACACGTGAAAAAAGTCATCTACTTACGAAATGTCTTGGTTTGTTTGTCGTTCAAGTGATCATTTTTTGTTCACGAGGTCTCATTAAATAGGAATTATGGTTTAAAGAGTGTATACACACACACACACACACACACACACACACACATATATATATATATATATATATATATATATATATATATATATATATATATATATATATATATATATATATATATATATATGTATATATATATATATACATATATATATATATATATATATATATATATATATATATATATATATATATAATATATATATATATATATATATATATATATATATATATATATATATATATATATATATATATATATATATATATATATATATATATATATAAACAATGCCTCTCACAAAAGTGGTGGGACACTTGTGCTTTACAAAAGGAGACTGTAATAAAATAAGTTAAAATAAAATGCACAATTTTTTTGTGGGTGTTGTAATGTCTCACCATCGGCACTTTCGATTTTAAGATCCTATGTTTTTTTTTTTTTTTGTTTTGTTTTGATTTTCAGAGAGACTCTCATTTTGTACGCGAAGCAGGCGAGAGAGATTGTCGCGAACCCATACATGGCTCCTTGTAAATTTTGTTCATTTTTTAATTAAATGTGTATGTTTCAAAATTGGAGTCATTTATTTGTTTGTTTGTTTCATAACAAACTTATGTTTTTGGTGGCAGCGGTTTGATGCTTTTTTAATGCTTTGCATTAGCATCCATTATGGAAATTAATTATGTGCACTATATTGGATTACGTGCCGCAATGTTGGAATACAGGTAGGCCATTTTGATCAATCTTTCTCTGGCTACTATTGAAAATAAATAGTTTGGAATGTTATATAAATTGATAGAATATTTAGTTTCAATCTTATTTACGTGGTTTTCATGTTATATCAATTAACTTTGTTTATAAGTTTGTAAATGGTGTAGTCCATATTACAAAGCTAATTTATGTATTTCGTGTATTCGAATTTACAGTGTTCATGCTATATCAATTAATTTTGTTTATAAGTTAGTAAATGGTGTATTCCATATTACAAAAGCTAATTTCTGTATTTCGTGTATTCGAATTTACAGTGTAATATTTTTTATAAGAAAAGTGTATCTTATTATAAATTTGCATTTCATAATTTTTATGTGGTTGATGTATTTCAATTCACGTAGGAATATGTTAAAATAACTATGTTGTTGTAGATTAATGTGTAAAATCGAAAGTACACGTATATTCATAATTTTTTGAATGCTTCATTGAAAGTAGATTTTATGAAAGTAATATATACTTTAGAAAGGTTTTGATTTCGTTATGTGAAAACGAAAGTACATGATTACAAATAGATTTGAATTTAAAGTAATGTGAGATTTATTTATATGTTTTTGATTTTTGTTTGTAAAGTATCAAACTGATTCATTTGGTATTTAAAAACGCATATGTTTATTTTCATTGATAAAGATTTGAAAAGATATTTTCTTACTGTTTAAAATATCGTACGTTATTATCATTTTCATGTCGTGTATGATTAACTAACTAAGTTTATTGATTTAAAATCGAAAGCTGATTTCTGGTTTAGATTAGTTAAAGCTTTTAATTTATATTGTTGTTAAGAATTGTAGTGTTTTATATTTTGAATTAAATAAGGATTCAAAAATATGTATAATTTCATTTTCTGATTTAATATAGTAGTATTTGTATAAAAATCTGATTTTATAAAATTTATACATTTTTGATTAATAATTCAATTTATCTGAGTATCAAGTATTAGCTTGGTGATAAAAAAAAACTTGAAATCGAGAGTAGAAGATTTAATATTAAACTTGTTCTTCTTTTCAAAATATATGATTTGCTGTTTATACACTATTTGTTGTATTACAATATAGTTTGTTTTCGTTTAAATTTTTAAATGTTATGGATATGTTTCATATTAGTAGAGTGTGTTAAATAATTTCAATAGTTATTTACGAAATTTTGTATATAGGTGGGTGTAGTCTGTTTTTTCTCTCATTATTGCATCTCTTCTGAGATAAAGCGTTAATAAATAAAATGGCTTTTTTAGCACGGGGGAAAAAGGGAGATTTAGTAGAAGTAGCTGAAGAGTTAGGGGAAATGGTTCCAGATTCTTTTAAAATCCCAGATATTAAAAAATTAATTTTAACTAGTAAAAACTTTAACGAGGAAGAAGTAAAATGTATATTAGATAGGGTAATCGAGGAAAGAGTTAAAAGGGAACAGGAAGAAAAAGAGGAAAGAGTTAGGCGAGAAATACTAGAAAAAGAGGAAAGAATTAGGCGAGAAGAATTAGAAAAAGAGGAAAGAATTAGACGTGAAGAAATAGAAAAAGAAGAAAGAATTAGACGTGAAGAAAGAGAACATATTTTAGAAATGAAACGTCTAGAAATCTCTTCAAATGCTGCAATTTCGAACACAGAATCAGTTACAAATAGGACTGAACATGCTCAAAAAATTCAATTAATGCAAATAACGCCAAAATTCGATGAAAGGAAAGATGAGATGAGTTTATACTTAATAAATTTTGAGCGTAGAGCAGAAATGGCTCATATTCCAAAAAACGAATGGGTAGTTTATCTTGTAAGTGCTTTACCTTCAGAGATATCTAACATGTTAGCTAGAGAACCTCCAGAAAGGGCTGATGATTACGATTACGTGAAGGAAATTATTCTTAAACGATTCAAGTTAAATAGCGAAAAATTAAGACAATTGTTTCTTAGACACCAGAAAACGTCAGACAAATCATGGAGAAATTATGCACAAGAATTGAATAGTTACTTTACGGAATGGCTTACGGAATTAGAAATAACGACATTTGAACAGCTTAAGGAACTAATGGTAACAGATCAATTGAAACGTCGTGTGCCAATTGAAATTAAGGAACATTTTTTGGCGGAATGGCTTAAAATAAATTCGCCGTATGATCTGGCAGAGAAAATAGATGAATATGAAAGTTTAAGAGATAGTTTTAAGACGAAAGATTTTACAAAACTCCCTCGAAATAATTTTGGTTTTCGTCAACAAAATGAAAACCGTGCCTTTAAGTTTAATGAAGTAGTTCGGAATCATAAATCTCATGTTCCTAAAAGAGTCGAGAATAAAAATTCTAATTATTCACATGAAAAGGAATTCGAAAGAAGAAAACAACTCCGATGTTATGAATGTGGTTCTTATAGTCATTTGCGGCCTCAGTGTGACAAAATAAAAAAGAACTTAGAATCGGTAGCATCCAACGAAATTGCTAGAAGTACATTTAATGAGTTGATGGCTCCTTACACTAGTATCGGCACTGTTAATGGAATTCAAATGCCAATCTTAAGAGACACTGGAGCAACTCTTGATTTGATTTGTGGAAAATACGTGAAACCTGATATGTTCACGAAGGAAAAGGTTTGGCTAAGAACACCTCTTGATGAAACTTTAGTATGCTTACCTATTGCCGAGGTTGAAATAAATTGTGAATTAGGTCACATTTTGACAAAGGCAGCAGTTCTTCGAGATTCTTTGGATCAAGGAAGATATTTACTGGGAAACAAAACAGCCGCTTTATTTCAGGAAATTAAAAAGCATGAGGAGGTGAAAATACATATGATAAATGCTATAGAAACTCGAGCTCAAAGAAGACGGAAGGAAAATAGCACGAATAAAGAGATTATTGATTCTGAAATAGAATCTTCTAGGTCTTGCTTCCAAACTAAACAAAATGAAGAATTAGAGCAAAATACAATTTTGCCACCATTAGAAACAGAAATTGAAGGGATGGATTTGATAAAAACATCTCCAGAAGAATTTGCTCGGGAACAAAAGGTGTGCGAAGATTTGAAACCTCTTTTTGAGCAAGCTAAACGACAATCTTCAAAAGACAATAAATATATTGTAATAAATCAATTGTTGTTTTATAATAAAATGGACAATAATGGAACTGTTAGAAGATTATTAGTTGTGCCCAAGAAGTTTCGCAACCAACTAAAAGTGATCTGCCATGAGATAACTGCAGCTCATTTAGGCATAACTAAAACAAAAGATATGCTGTGCAAAACTTTCTACTGGCCTAACTGCTTTAAAGAAATTGAAAATTTTGTTAAATCTTGTGACAAATGTCAACGAGTAGGAAAACCTCAAGATAAGAAAAGGGCTCCTTTGAAACTGGTTCCAGTAATTCCGGAAATATTTACAAGAATTAACGTTGATGCATGTGGTCCTTTACCTATAACTTCCTGTGGTAACCGGTATATTATAACAGCCATTTGCATGTCATCCAAGTATCCAGATGCCATCCCAGTACCAGATATACGTTCTACTACTGTGATTGATGCTTTTCTACAGATATTTAGCCGCATGGGTTTTCCTAGGGAGTTGCAAAGTGATCAAGGAACATCTTTCATGAGTGTCCTGACATCAGAATTTTTAGAAAAATTTGGTATTAAAGTTGTGCATAGTTCCGTTCAGCATCCCCAAAGCAATCCTGTTGAGAGATTGCATAGAACTTTAAAGAGAATACTGAAAGTCCTTTGCTTAGAAAAAGGTACAGATTGGGAGAAGATTTTACCTCAGGCACTTTTTGCTCTTAGAACTTGCATTCATGATAGCACTGGATATTCTCCTGCAGAATTAGTCCATGGTCGGAACTTAAGAACACCCTTAACACTATTATATGAAAATCTAACTGGTAAAACCATTGAAGAAGATAGTGTGATTGCTTACGTTTTTAATCTTTTAAATAGAATGAAAAGATGCCAAGAATTAGCTGTGCAAAATATGACAGAGGCTAAAGAAAAACAAAAACTTTGGTATGACCGTAAGGCTACGAAAAGAGAATTTAAAGAAAATGATCTTGTGTTAGTTGTTGCACCTTCTAGATCAAACAAATTTTCTGTTCATTGGATAGGTCCAGGAAAAGTAGTAAAACGACTATCGGACACAAATTACGTAATACAATTTCCCGATAAGGAAAAATTACATGTATACCATGTAAATATGTTAAAACCTTATTTTCAGCGTCCAGAAGATGTTAATTTAATTTTTACCTCTAATTCTGATAATGAAGATATTGATTCTGAGAAAGAAGATATCCCAAGTTTTGAAATTAATTCATCTACCCTTTTAGAGACTTTTCCTGAAAGCTGTTTTAATGAAAAGTTAGAGGACGATCAGAAGAAACAATTGAGTAGACTTTTGATTCAATTTATTGATATTTTTTCAAATGAACCGGGTTGTACAGAACTGGCTGAACTGGACATCGAGTTAGAATCTAATAAATCTATTATAGCTAAACCATATCGAATGTCCCCACGACAGACAGAAATTCTGAAATCGGAAGTAGACAAGATGTTGAAATTGAAGGTGGTGGAACCAGGTGAATCCGATTACACATCACCTTTAATATTAGTTGAAGCTCCTGGAAAAGAACCTCGTCCGTGCATTGATTATCGCAGGTTAAATGAGGTTACCAGAACGCAATATTATCCATTACCAAATATTGAAGAGCGTGTTGAATCCGTTTCGAAAGCGAAGTTCATATCTTTATTAGACTTAACACGAGGTTATTGGCAGATACCTTTGAGTCCTAAGGCTCAAAGATATGCTGCATTTACGACGACATTTGGAGTTTATAAACCTTTGAGAATGGCATTCGGTTTGAAGAATGCTCCTTACTATTTCAGTAAGTTAATGGCTGATTTATTAAAAAATTGCGAACATTTTGCTGTGCCTTATTTAGATGACATAGCCATATATTCACTTACCTGGTCTGATCACATCCAACATCTTAAATGTGTTCTGGAGAAGATTCGATTTGCGAAATTGACTGTAAAACCCCTAAAGTGCAAATTCGCTCAACTTCGTGTTAAATATTTGGGACACTTTGTAGGACAAGGTCAAAGAACACCAGGTGATATTAAAGTGAAAGCCATTACCGATTTCGAACGTCCCTCAAGCAAAACCGAAGTACGAGCTTTCCTAGGTCTTGTTGGGTACTATCGCAAGTATATACCAGAATTTTCGGTAGTTGCTGCGCCTTTATCCGACCTGTTAAAAGGGAAGTCCAAGAAAGGAACTATAATATGGAATAATAACTGCGAAAAGGCATTCATAGAATTAAAGAACACTTTAATAAAGAAGCCTGTACTTTACAGTCCAGACTTTCAAAAACAATTTATCATTCAATGTGATGCCTCAAACTTAGGAATAGGTGTAGTTTTATCTCAGAGAGATCAAAATGAAAATGAACACCCTATCCTATTTCTGAGTAAAAAATTTTCAAAATCTGAGAAAAATTATAGCACTATAGAAAAGGAATGTGCAGCAATAATTTTTGCTGTTACTAAATTAAAATATTATTTAGATGGTCAGTATAAATTTATTATCGAAACTGATCATAACCCTTTAGTTTGGTTAAAACATCATACAGGATCTAATCCCAGACTTTTAAGGTGGGCTTTGGTACTTCAAAGCCTAAATTTTGATATTGTTCACAGAAAGGGCAAATTACATCAGAATGCCGATAGTCTCAGTAGAATGCTGAATAACCAAACTTAATTATTTTCTTTTTTCTCAGATATTCAATTAAAATGTTTTTTTTTTAATACAAATTTCAATTGTTGTTACATGTGTACATAATAAAAAAATGTTTTTTATAGTAAAAATGTGTCTATTTGTAAGTTTAGTTAAGGTTGAAAATTCTGTTGTGTTAGATAATTATTTTGTGCTATTTTGATATAATTTTATTTTATATTTAATATTATATAATTCCATATAATTTTGTGTTTCAGCCAGAGTCCGATTGATCAGGGCTATCTGTAATACTAAATTTTGCTCTTTGTTGTTTGTGTGTGTTTTTTTCTTTTTTATTTGCAGGTTGATTTCCTTAGAATGAGAAAAAGAAAAAAAAAAAAAAACTCCGGGGAAGGAAGGAATAATTTAGTCTGTAATGTCTCACCATCGGCACTTTCGATTTTAAGATCCTATGTTTTTTTTTTTTGTTTTGTTTTGATTTTCAGAGAGACTCTCATTTGTACGCGAAGCAGGCGAGAGAGATTGTCGCGAACCCATACATGGCTCCTTGTAAATTTTGTTCATTTTTTAATTAAATGTGTATGTTTCAAAATTGGAGTCATTTATTTGTTTGTTTGTTTCATAACAGTGTGTTTCATACTTAAATTTAGTAACAATTATTACATAACATACATTTTGTCAAAATATTAAAATATTAATTTAATAAAAATATAATTGTTACAACGGCGCAAAAAATAGCTTACATAAGTGATGGGACACCATATGATATGCAACAAAAATCTTCAGAAAGCAATAAAAATATTTTTTGGGTGTTTCATTTTTACTCAAAAGAAATTGGCAATAATTTATAAAATCCTCTGCAGTATTTCTCCCTAGATTGTTTTGGAATTTTTGTGTTTTTTAGCTGTGTGCAGCCATGAATGCTAAACGAAAAGAAACTTCGCCTGAAATTCGAAAATTAGTTATTCATTTGATAATTGAAAATGGAAAATCTATAAGAGAAACTGCTGAAACAGTTGACTTGAGTCATTCAACGGGTTTCAATATCATTAAACGATATAAAAAGAATTATGATTCAGAACAAAAGAAGACATGGCGGACCATCAAAGCTATGCAATGGAATAAAGCGAATTGTCGTTCGAATTATTAAAAAAAAATCCAAGAATGAGTGCTCCTAAAGTTGCAGCTGATTTACAAGCATTATATGGAATAATTGTTAATTCTGAGACTATTAGAAGAGTAATTCGATCTGCTGGATATCACGATAGAGTAGCCAAGAAAAAATTCTTCGTAAGTGAAAAGAGTAGAAAACTCAGACTGGCTTTCGCAAAATCCGACTTAAATAAAAATTCTGATTACTGGAATAAAGTTATACTTGCTGATGAGAGTAAATTTAATATATTTGGTTCTGTGACGGTAGAATCTTGGTGTGGAGAAAACCGAGGGAAGAATTTCGTAAACAGAACTTGGTGCCAACAGTAAAACATGGTGGAGGAGTTATGGTGTGGTGTATGTCGTCCGCTGGAGTTGGTAATCTTGTTTTTATTGATAGTAAAATGGATCAGTACAAGTATATTGACATTCTAAAGCAAAATTTGAAATCTTCAGCACAAAAATTATACCTTCATAAGATTTTAAATTCTACCAAGACGATGACCCCAAGCACACTGCTTTGAACGTTAGACTCTGGCTGATGTATAACTGTCCTGAAATAATAAAATTACCACTACAATCTCCAGACTTAAATCCCACAGAGAATATTTGACAAGAATCGGAATCAAGAATTCGCAAACACACCATTTCTCAAAAACAACAATTAAAATCGATGCTTCAAGAAGAATAGTGTAAAATTACTCCAAAAATCACAAAAAAATAGTTAAATCCATCCCAAGAAGATTAAATTATGTTTTAAAAGTTAAAGAAAATCCAACAAAATATTAAAACCTTTTTAAAAGTAAAATTTTTGGATAAATATATTTGATGGAAAAGTAAGTGTCCCATCACTTATGTGAATTTTTTTTCCTCTGTTTTAAGCAATTGTATTTTTATTTAATAAATATTTTAATACACCACTGGCCATTAAAATTGCTACACCAGGAAAGCGGCACACCACACACGTGAAATTTGCATGACAGGTAGATCTTGCTGTGATGTGCAAATGATTAGATTTTCAGCGCATTCATACAAAGCAGGCGACAGTAGCAACATCTACAATGTGTATAAAACCAGAGATTTGACAGCAGTTTTCTCATACTCAATTTCCGTTTCAACGTTGTTTTCGGCAAAGGAAGTTGTTGTAATGCCTCGTGTAAGAAGAAGAAATGCCTATCAGCACGTGTCTGACACTTTGATCGAGGAAGGATTAGAACCTACTGGGATTGCGGTTTATCGTACCACAATATTGCTGCTCGCGTCGGTCGAGACCCCATGACTGTGAGCAGCAGAGAAGACGAGACATCTTAACCGCATGGTTACAAGGGATCGTACAGCCACGTCACGAACCCTGAGTCGAGAAATGGAGTCATTTGCAAGGCAACAAGTTTCTGCTCGAACAGTTCGACGACGTTTGCAGCAGCATGGATTGTCTGTACGGCGACCATGGCTTTGGCTACCATTGACGCTGCGTCACAGACAGGGGCGCCTTCAATGGTGTGATCAGCGACGAACCTGGACGCGAGAATGGCATCACGTCATCTTTACAGATGAATCTCGGTTCTGTATACAGAACCATGATGGCCACATCCGTGTTTGGAGGCATCGTGGAGAACGCGCATTGCCAGCTTGCATTAAACATCTCCATACTGGCCCATCTGCTGGAGTGATGATATGGGGTGCCATTGGATACACGTCTCGATCACCTCTTTTTCGCATTACCTGCACTTTGAACAGCAACCGTTACATTTCCGATGTGTTAAGGCCCGTGGCTCTGCACTATCTTCGAGGACTCCCTAATGCTTTGTTTCAACAGGATAATACACGACCGCATGTTGCCCGTACTGTTCTGAACTTCCTTGATACAGAACATGCTCGACTGTTACCCTGGCCAGCACGTTCTCCTGATCTGTCACCAATTGAGAAGAACGTGTGGTCAATGGTTGCCGAGCGATTGGCACGCCATCACTCACCATCCACTACTGTCGATGAACTGTGGCATAGTGTTGGAGCTGCATGGACTGAGATCCCCGTACATGCCATACAATCTCTGTTTGACTCCATGCCTAGGCGGATAAATGCTGTTATTGCAGCCAGAGGTGGCTGCTCTGGGTACTGATTTCTCAAGATCTATACATCCTAATTTCCTGTAAATCTAATCACTTGTTCTTTCCACTATAATGTATGTGTCCAATAAATATCGTTCTGTTATTTGCATTCCTTCTTGGTGTAGCAATTTTAATGGCCAGTAGTGTATTTTGACAAAATGTATGTTATGTAATAATTGTTACTAACTTTAAATATGAAACACACCCACAAAACATTAGTCCATGTATTTTTAATTAATTTTTTTACAGTTTCCTTTTGTAAAGCACAAGTCTCCCATCACTTTTGTGAGACACTGTATATTTATCAGTGGCGTGCAGTAGGTTTTCATGTAGGGTGTGCAGAAAAACACAAAAACAATAACAATAAAACCATAAAAATGTGCATTAAATATTTCTTTCACTTTTTATTATTCTCATTCGTACACACAATCCATACATCTAACCGTATTACTAACAAAATCATCAATTACATGATCAAAAAACTGTGGTTTTGACTGTAATAAGTGTACCATTTCTTTTTCTATTGTTATTAGAGATAAATTCCTTAATCTGTCTATTTGTATTGCGTGCATAGTTTTATACTCTTTTCAATGCTGAAAATGATCTCTCCACCGAAGCAGTTGAAAATGGAATTATACAAATTAAATGTGTCAATTTACTTACTTCGTTTAAAGCATCTGTCAAATCATTCAGCATTACATGCTGAATAAGTTTCGATAAATTCATTTCGTGGTATGCACTCACTACGATAAAGAACACATAATTCATTGGTTACCTTTAAAAATCGAAATGTTTTGCATAAGCATTCTTTATCTAATTAAGGCATTCATCCAGAAATTTACTTTGGTATTTCTTAAAAAAAAAAACTAAAATTCAATATTTCAAGAAATTTGAGTGAATTTAATTTTTTAAAACGGACATCTAACTGATAATAAATAGTGTCCATTTTTTTATAATATAAATTTTTAAAATATTGGTCTGTGCACTTGAGTTTTGTAAATTTACACGACATTTTTTTTTTTTTTTAATTTGGGGGACCCACTACAGAGATAGTCTCTTCATAAACTTCCTCAAATGTAACAGAAGTTCGCATATTTTGAATAACATCTTTTACTTCCTCCACTTTTTGACTAGAATATGCTATATCTAAGTTAGTTTTTTGTAAAATATCAAATAGAACATCAGTATAACTAAACACTTTGACAAAAATATTTAGGAGAAAATTATCGTAAAATTCTTCATAAAACATGTAATAACTCATTGCAATATTAATTGTATCGTTATCCCAGCCTTCTGGATTCTCAATAATATTTTCAAATGAATCAGACAGGACTTGCCTTTCTGCCATTCTAATTTTTCTTCTTCTGCTACCGTTCCTGCAATGACTGCCGCCCCACCGTTCCTTTGAGCAATCAGTTTGTTCTCACACCCCCAACTCAAAATCGCTTATTGCACAACATTACGCAGAGCTTCCGCTGAACGATCACCACTAACATCTTTAAAAAACAAAAATCTTTCCACTGGTGCACTACAATTATTATTATATCGTAGCACAACCGATAATTGCGATTTGTGAGGTATGTCAGATGTTTCATCCAGCATAATAGCAACGAATGACTTACCTCATTTCTAATTTCTGAAATTACAATATTTTTCATCGATGCAATAATATCATTTTGTATTCTATTAGAGGTTCTAGAAAATACAGTTGCAGTTCTTAGATGGGTTGCTAAAAGGACATCATATTTACTAATTAAAGTTATTAATTCTACATAATTTCCTCGATTAAGGGAATTTATATGGTCAGAACACCTCACGAGAATGAGTACAGAGAGAACACCAATAAAGGTCTTGAACACCACCCCTTTCTGTAGTATACCAAGAGGAAGACCCAAAAAGAGATGGAAGGACTGCCTGGAAGACTTCAATATACTTAAAATAAAGAACTGGAGGTTGATTTCTAGAAAAGGGGCGGAATGGCAGAGACTTCTGAAGAAGGCCAAGGCCCACAAAGGGCTGTCGTGCCAATGCTGATGATGATGAAGGGAATTCATATTCTCATTGTTTTGCTAAGTAACAAACTACCTCTATTAATCTCTTGAAAATATCTCTATTTCTTGTTTCTTTTTCATTATGCTGAACAATCGATGAGGCCTTTTGTTAATCTAACATTAAATCTATCCTAAAGGTACCAAATGTTTCTAAGTATTACAGCATTTATGTGAGATTTCTTTGCAGCTTCGTGGAGATGATTTAAATCATTGTAGCCTTGTTTTGTTCAAATATTCTTATCCTTTTCAATTACAACAAAAAGTAAACATGGCCAGCAGTACAACTTATTCAATTCACTACAACCGTTTAACCATTTAAATTTTTCATTAATAGATTTTTGAAAATGTGGTACTCATTGTTGTCTTTTAACATCTTAACGTTTTGCGGTAGAATAATATCCGGTATCGGTCTACTTAATTTAACTCTTTCGTTTTTTGTAGTAACGTCTCATCAGTAGTGAGAAAAGGACAGTTCACCGACACGCGCAGCACGCAGCAGCCTCTTATCAGCAGTAGCGGTGACGTCATAAGTTTGTAGTCTTATACGAGGGTTTAGAGTGACGTCATATGTTTATGATCTTACACGAGGGTCTTATCACTAAACAGAGTGTGTGACATCATTGAATAGTGCTGCCATCTATGGAGAATTTTTGAAACTTTTTATATTAATGCTAAGATTGACGTCATTGAATTGTGGGGCCATCTATTGAGGAATTTTCAAACTTTTTATACTAATGCTGCCCTCTATGGGATTAATTTTGAACTGTATATTTTTAAAAATGAACATTTCCAGCCGTGGGGACAGAACCTCGAACCTCAGCCGTGGTAGTCCGTTATCTTATCCACTGAGCTACTCGGACTTCGTAAAGGAAATGGTTTTTATGGTTTATTATCAGAGCGGATGATTTGGACTTGGAATTTTTTGTAGAGAATTTAAGTAGAATTTTTATGTTTAAGGATTATAATTTATTTTAAAGTGTAATATATTATGAATTTATTTATTTATTTTTTTTTACGATATGAAGGTAAATTATTTTTCGAATACTACTGACAGAATTTATTATTTAAAAATATTAATGGAATTTAAAACAAATGTTAATTGTTTTGAAGTTGATCATTATTTTAAAATAAAATTCTAGACATTTTGTAAATGATTTGAACTTAGAATAAATGACTGAATTCTATTTACTTACCTTTATGGTCACATCTGTAAAGTTTTTATATTAGTTAAAATAATGCTGATTTCCACACCACGCAAGGCGTACAGCATATTTGGCGCGTTATCTCCTTTTATTTTATGCTTGGCGAGATTCCCCAGTAGGCCTATTTTCCAAGCTTTTTTAAATGAATATGTACAACTAATGATTTATGAATATATACAAGGAATTATGGTATTGGATTCGGCATCATCTTCAAGGAATTATGGAATGTTGTTTGGGATCTTATGATGACCATAAGAGTAAGAGGATATACCGTCGTCTAAGAGATACCTTTTATCATCAAAAGGAGAGAGGGAGATTTTGTTGATAGATGTTGTGTAAAGTTGATGGTTTGTGCTTTGTATTCGTTTTTGTTCCATTCTTTTTATTTCTCTTTGAAATAGACATCGTTTGTAATTATGATGTTTGAGTTGTTTTCTAACAACATTTCTGTTCACTCCCTTAGATGTTTTTTCTCACCTTCCGAAGATAGTATAGTGTACATCTTAGACCGTAATCCTATGAATTCGAAGATAGGCTTCCCATTCAATTCATCCTTGAAGCAGCCAATTTTCTTTTTGTTTTGAGTGCTGAAGAGAGGGTGATCTGGAGGGTAATCGGAGGTATCGTAAATGTTGATATTTTTCTTCATATCATCATATACATCTTCTGATTTAATCTCGTAGGTAAGAGAGTCTGTATCCGTGAAAAGCAATGATGCATTATTTCCATATTGTCTCTTGATGATGTTGTAGTGGAATTCATACATCAAAAGTTTACTTAACTCTAAGATAACAAACCCAATGTAAATTGGACGATTGAGAATCACTGTGTTTCTCAATCGTTCTATACCTACGAGATCATTATCAAAAATTTTAAATTGTTTGAAAGAGGGAGCGGCTACTAATTTTTTTGCTTTGTGTTCGGTGTTTACTAGCTGAACATCTATGTGCTTTCTAACATTCTCCATTGTTTTTCCATATACACTATTATTCATCAGTTTGAAAAAATCCTTTTCAAACGATGAGGACGCGTTTTTTCGTTGTTCCGTATTAAAGTCGATGTAAGTTTTAAGCCAAGGTTTTTGATTGAATTTTAAAATTTTATGTACTTTAGTTAATTTTAAGCCTAATGATAAATAAAGTTTTAAATTACGATGATATATTATATAATTACTTTTATTTCTTAAATTTGGAATTAATTTAGTAGTGGGTATGAATTTATTACCATTTAACAAGGAGGATGCGAAAGGAGATAGATCTTCAGCTGTAACTTTGATTTTTTCTGGTGCTAATGGGTAATCATTATGTAAATCATGCAGGGCTTGAGGATAATCTAAATCTACCTCCAGAATATATCCCTCTGAACTATTATCTGATAAATTTAGAATATGATCCAAAAGTTGATCAGATGGTGAAATCCATTCGAATTTTCCAAAAGGTAGTGGTTGAGACATAGCCCAACCGTACAAGTTATTTGCATCTAAATACATTATATATTTAGACACATCATCTTCGCGATAATTTTGCATGTACTTGTTGTTTGCTGCAGAATACCGATGTGTTATCATAGAAACACCCCCACGAATTCCACGTTCTATAAACAAATGCATGTCTATATCCGTGAATAGTTCGAGTGTTTCTTTGGTCATTTTTAGCGATGCTTGCCATGCTAAACCGGGAACAGTTACTAAATGTGCACAGTCTAGACCATAGTATTGCATGCAAAGTGACCGAAAATTTTGAAACACATCAGCCAACTGCAACACATCAGATTTAACGTACAAGTCATGGTATTCACCTAAATTTTTAATGTTAAAATTTTCCCAAACGTTTTGAGCATGGTTATAATCATCAGAGGAAATACTTTCTTCTGTTAAAGAGCTATAAAACTCTTCTATAGGAGGAAGCATTTCCTCATTAAATTTGGAAAAATCAGACATATATTCATAGGGATATACTCCTTTCTTTAATAATAAATGAACGTTAGAATTATTGAAATTTTGATTTAAAATTTTGAATTGATGGGGTTTTAGATTAGAGACTAATTTTTCAAGGGAAGAATTCATGAATTGAAAACTATCTATGAAATTTAATGATACTTGTATTTTACCATATGTTTTACTTAAGCTAAATGAAATATACTTTTCTAAATTATGGGGGATTACACTCAAGGTATGATCTTTGACTTTCCCCAAACCCTGCATAATTAAATGACCATCATAGTGTTTTAAATTATGGAATACTACTGGAATTTTTTTACTTAGTTTAAATTTTAAATTGCATGTGGTATGTAATGCTTGTCTATAATTAGGTGTTGAAAAATTCTGATGGTCATGGTCCCTAACGCGATCAGTTCCAAGTGGTTTGTTACAGATGTTACAATTAGTGGCGTTTCTAAATGAGTGTTCGTGTTCTGGTGTCATTTTTAAAGGGGCTATTGTAATTAATTTATTGGCCAACTCCTCTTTCTCACGTAATATATTTTCAATGAAACTGTCAACAGCATTGGGTCCTCTGTATACTGTGATAGGTTTTAATGTGTTCCCATCTGGTCCTATGATGATATAGGCATAACCACATGGTTTATGGTGAGCAATATTATTTGTGTAAGATGTTGTGGTGTTGGGTGTGCATGTAGATATTTTTTCTATGATTGTTTCGAAATCTGCATAAATTATGTAGGGTACGGGATGTTGGAAATGATAATTAGAAAATTCTAAATTGTTATCTTCGTGATTTGGCATTTTAATGTTTTGAGGACTATGCTGTCGACAGTGAATAGCATGTTCCTTTAATGAATGTTCTTCAGCAAAACGATGGAGACACCTGTAGCAATAATATCGTACACCATTATGCACGGTACGATCACTCATTAGCCTTGAAAAGTTCCTTATGAGGCAGTAGTGGGTGGTCTGTTCATTGGAAATGAGCAATAGATTGCAACAATCTTCATCTTCCCTGTCAGAAATATACAGAGGGAAAACTTCCTCATCATATCCAAAGACATTGATACGAAGATTGTTCAATCTTTCGATGACTGGAATTTTGCCTACAGGAACAGGACATTCAACCCCTCCCAAATTAACATCGGTTTCAAAACTTGAATAATGACCGATACGTTCAGGATGATCCCTCCAATGAATATTGAATCGAAAAGCCAATATACACCAGAGGAGACATTTGTGGTCATTATTCTGAATGTTTAAAACAGCCTTTTTGAGGGCTATATTCTTTGGGAGAGGTATGTAGCTACTTGCGGCTAATGGATGATATTTTGCTGAATTTATGCTAAAGAACAAAATTTTCTCCAATACCCAACCAGACCCCCTCTGTGTAAACTCGTCTAAAGAGGAGAGAATTTTCGTTTCACCTTCTTCAATGTGCCTGTCTATTGTATCAGTTGTGAGTTCAATAGCACATTTGGAACGGAAGAAGGGAGAGGCAAATTCTAACTCTCCATCTTCAGACATTCTGCTCATTAAAACTTTCACCACCCCGTACCATTTAATGGATGATAATTCTTCAAGTTCCTCCAACAACTTACTACGAATCTTGGGTCTCATCTCACCGAAGAATGGAATAAAATCAGATTCGTTTTCTTCGAGAGGTTCGAACGTGAAGATGGCAAAAGTGTTGAGAGCTCTTTGCTGAACTCGAAGACGTTTAGGGTGGATAGGTACGGCCGTGGACTTACGTTTTACATGATGTGTTGTGCGAACATGTGCAGTTAATTGTAACCTTGAATTAAATTTTAATTCACAGTGATTACATTCATGCATTTTATTGCGCTGGTGAGTTAACACATGTCTTTTTAAATCATTGTTGCGTGTAAACTTTTTCTCACATATGTTGCATAGCAAAATTTTTAATATCACTGTGAATCTTCAAGTGTTGATTTAAATTACGTTTCAAGGTAAAACTTTTTCCACACAGATCGCAAACCTAAAAACCGAAATAACTCGTTTTAGAATTTTTATTTCTCTTTTATTATTTTATGATCATTTAACATTTTAATAGATTTTATTATTATAATTTTGTAGAGTATATAACTAACTAATTATATTTTACAAACAATTGTGTTTTGATAATTACGAAATATAAATTCAAGTTAAATTTTTTTTCAAACTTTAGTAAACTTTGAATCAATGCTAATGTCAGAAAATTTTAATTGTAGAGGGAATTCTATTACTGTATGTATAAACTTTAAAACTTATCAAAAAAGGGCACTTGGTATAAATTTTATATATAACACTGATTACAAAATAATATCATGAAACATGCAAGTACTCACATGAGCAGATGAGTTTGAAATTGATGATTCAGCCTTTGATTGTTTGATGGTTGACGATACGCCACTAGATGATGTAGTAGGTTCGACATCCCAAACGGGGTTTGAGTCATTCCATTCATCTTGTAATTCTGCGGCGTTGAGAATTTCTCTCAATTCCTCATGAGGAATGCCAAAGTCAATAAACTACGGAAAATAAAAATGTTAGTATAATGATCTAATCAAATTAAAAAGAGTTGTTTTCCGATCAAATACATTCACTTTAAAACAAAGGTATGCGATATTACACTGAAATCGCGAGATAAATATATCACGTGACTCTAGCTTTGCGATAACTCTAATCAATGTGACTCGTTATACATGCGTCATCACGTGATTGGTGTGTAACAATTCTTATCATAAAATGCAATAGCTATCTTATCATTTAAGTAAACCGATGAATGTACTAAATAATTAAATTCTATTAGAATTTATACTTTTTTTATTTAAAGAGGTAAGTTATAATAATATTTTTTAAAGAGGTAAGTTATACAAACTTGTTACTGTAAATAATTATTTTAATTTCAACAAGAATAAACTAAATGTAAACCTAAACTGAAATATTATATTCACCAAAGCTTTCTAACATTTATTTTAAATTATTCCATTATATTGGACTAATCATCAAGTAACATAAGATCTTTTTATAAGTCAAAACATTTAAAATATATCTATGTTAATACATACTATGTAAAATAAATTAAAAAACACTTTATAAAAATGGTTTAATTGAAACCGTTAAACATTTATGTTTACAGACTATGTAAAATAATTTAATAACACGTTAAACTCGTAAACCATTAAAACAATTAAACATTTAAATTCACACACTCTATTAAATAAATTAATATGAAATAGTCTTAAACACGTAGATTGAAATTAAAACAGTTAAAATTTTATATTTACACACTCTATTAAATAAATTAATATGGAATAGCGTTAAACGCATAAGCCATTAAATAATTACAGACGATTGAAATATATGCAAATTAAGTTCAAAACATTTAAATTGTATTTTTAAACAAATTAAATGCAATATCAATTGAAATAGTTACATACTGTGTAAAATAAATTAAAAAACACTTTATATAAAATTACTTTGATTGAAACTTTTAAACATTTATATTTACAGACTATATAAAATAAGTTAATATTCAACAGCGTTAAACTCATAAACCATTAAAACATTTAAACATCTATATTTACATACTCTATTAAATAATTTAATATGAAATAGTCTTAAACACGTAGATTGAAATTAAAACAGTTAAAATTTTATATTTACGCATGATATGAAAGAAATTGAAAACACTATATTAAAATAAGTAGATTGCAAAAAATAGATAATTTATATACACAGTTAAAATATCTTTACACTATACAAATTATATTAAAAACTTTGATCAGAATAGAGAAACACTAAACATAAATAACAATAAATGTAATCATTTAAATATTAATTCAGGCTAAGAAAAAATTTACTTACTTGAGAAGATTCCATAGGTGAATTCTGATTCTGAGAAGATTCCATAGTTGAATTCTGATTCTAAGATTCTATAGTCGATTGAAGACGTACTAAACTAAAAGCGTACTTTCACTTAAGCAGATGAGAGTAAGTATGAAAAGTTGATAAAGTTTCACCCCTTTTTATATCCAGCGAAGAATGTTCCAGAACTGATAACATACCATCATCCAATCACTCTCCTTCTATTGGCTTCTATCAAATGTCTTTCGGAAACTGACAGAACATTCTAGAATGTTCTATCAGTTTCTGGAAGTAAGCGTATTTCACATGAGACACGTCATGATACAGAAGATACAATATTTTAGTAGATAACGCCCCCTATGATTAATTATTGATAAGAGTGAGGGGTTAAAACATTCTACCATGTTCTATCAGCTTCGATCAGCTTCTATGTAAATAACTGATATCTTATTTCCAAGAACAGATTTCACTCGTCATGCGCATTTCATAGATAATGATAACGTGGTTCTGATAAGAGCAAGGGGTTGAAAGCGTTAATCACATTTGATTCATTTTCACTGTATCTCCCAAAGCCTCAACTATGTCGAATTTAAATGTTATATTAAAGAAGGGATTTTACCCCACTGAAAAATCTGATATTATTTTAAAATCTTTAATGAATTTAAATTATTATGATTTGAAATTAAAAATAAATAATCGAATTTGCATTCCGAAACGTAAATGTTTAGCTTACGGGGACGAAGGAGTCAATTATTCTTTTTCTGGAATGACTCTATCTGCTGAGCCTTGGACGCCATTAATGTTAGAAATCAAAAAAGATATTGAAGCTGAAATTGGAGTCAGTTTCAATTACTGCTTAATTAATTTGTATCCTGATGGTTCGTCAGCGATTGGTCTGCATAAGGACAACGAGAAAGAGTTGGATTCGTCTACACCAATTTGTTGCGTGAGTTTCGGAGCAGAAAGAAACGTGGAGTTTTACCAAAAAGGTAAATTAGAAAGAAGTATTTCAAGTTCGCATGGGGATCTCTATGTGATGTACCCTCCTACGAATCAGATGTATAGTCATAAAATAGCACCACAACCTGAAATTACGAGTCCTAGAATCAGCTTAACTTTTAGAAAACTACGAACAATGGAGTCTAATAAGGAAACACATAATGTAAGTATTAATCTTATAGAATATTATTATTATATTTTATTTAATTTTTTGTATCAAAGTATTCAAAATGAATTTAATTTTATTTAGGAAGAGACTACTAATAATTGCATGCCACCGTCTAAGCGATTGCGAACTGAAGAGTCTCACAATTTGGGAGAAATTAATGTAAGTATTAATCTTATAGAATGTAATTGTGTACTAAATTTATTGTGTTCAAAATGCTGAAAATATTTATTTTTCACACAGCAATCTTGTGATGAATTACCTAGCGGAGATTGGTTAGAAAAATACATAGTGGACTCTTCGTTAATTGAAAAGAAAAAACCCTCTTTCAAAGAAATTCGTCGGTGGAATTTGGGATTCGGTATGTTTATCACTCTAAACTGTTATGAAAATAATTTGAAAATTCAATTTCGTGAATTTATGGAGAATGCCGATATGCTTTTACCCACAAAAAATGGACTATCTATGAGTTTAAGAACTTGGTATGAATTTTGTGAAAAATTTACTGATTTTTATTTAAAATATGAAGATACCAGTTTTGTGGCTAATAATGAACTGTTAGTGATGAATATAGATGAAAAATGCATTTTAAAATTATTAAAAATTAATAAAAATAAATTTAATGTCGAGGAAAGTAAAATTTTTTTACATCAATGTGATATTTACAAATTAACAGATTTCATTTATGAAATAAATGAGTGTATACAAACTACTCAATTTTGTGAAATTCTTCCAACTATGTTAACAAATGAAAAATCGAAAATTAATTTAAAATGTAAAGGAGTGAATGATTGTCCCAATAAGGACATTATAGAAAGTGTGTTAAAGTGCATATTATTAGAAACTCGTTCTGTAGTGAATGAGAAATTTAAATGCTATGGGTGTAAAATAGATCACCCTTCACAGAGGCAGCATGATTGTTTAAATTATGATGATTATAATAAATATTTAACTTTAGGAGAAAATATTTTATTAATTGTTAATCCATTTAATGTTATAAATGAATTTTGTACAAATTATTGTATTTGTAATTTAAATGATTCTACTTTTCATGATTGGTCATTAACTTATGTGAAAGGCAAAATTGCAGATATGTTACAAATGACTTTTTAGAAACTATAAATGTAAATATTAATAAATATTATTATTTTATATTCATGTGTTTGTCAATTATTTTATGCCAATTGTTTCTAAATAATAAATTTATTTCGTAATAGTTCATTGTAATATTTTTTATTACATAATAGTAATATTATTTCAAAATTATTTTTAGAATAAGAACAATTTAAATTAAAATATATTATTTATTTCCAAGATAACCATGATTTTACATATGGAGATTTTTTTCTAGTAGACACACTTTTTTTAACAATTTCCTGTTTTACAACTTCGTTTCTCGCAGGTGATGATAACAAATGTCTGTTTTTAATATAATGTTTGGGAATATTTAATTCAGATAATCCATTTAAAAATTCATACAATCCAACAACATTATTTGGTTTTCGGTTTGTAAATATTAAATTAAACAAATCTGCTAAATTAGAGTTAGTATAAATATGTCCCTTGTAAATCATTTCACCATTTTGATTCCAGCGTATTTCTGAAGAATCCCCTTGTAATAACCGCAACAAGTTTTGAGCTTGTTTCTTGAGAGAACTTGGAACTGAATTTAATATTGTGTCTGTGTAATAAATATTTTCTTCCTTAGACTTTTGAGGACTTTTTATTTCTTCTTCTTCGATTTTTTCTTTGTAAGGTAAGTTATAATTTTGCATATTCATTTTCTTCTGTAATAATTCGTTATATTTTTTAATTTTTTCATAATCAGTTAACGAACTTTTTAATATAGTTTCCATTTCTTTATCAAATTGAGACATGTGTTGATTACTTGGGACGTGTCTAGATAACGTTTCTTCTGGAATTAAGGCGAATTTCTTAAACTCCATTGATTATTGATGTTAAAACACTCAGTGCTGCTGGTATCAATATGTTTAGAAATCCACCCTTTTGAATGACTAACTTTTTCTTTGTAAATAAAGAAGACTTCTTATCGCTCACTTTTCGAAGAGTAGTTTTATATCTTCTTAGTTGCTTCTTTTCTTGATCTGATAAGGGAATGTTTCCTTGTAAAACATTCAAAGTGCATTCGCATATGGCTTTAATACAAGAAATAGGTAATTTCTTTAACAAATTCCTGCGTAGTTTTTTCGGACAAATATTTAAGAGTTTTAATTGTTTTAGTTGTTCTCGACTTAACGTCATAATGCAGACTAAAGTATTTTAAGGCATCATCTATGTTTTATTTGGTAAATATATTGGATCTGATTGGGTAAAATCTGAGTACGTAATCGCATTTCTTCAGGAGTATCACTACGTAGGTCAATAAATAAATAAGAAAAGGGTTTTTTAGTCGCGTCTTCATACACTTCATGAAAAAATTTAACATGCCTAGGAAATATTTGTCGTCCTAGATGTGTGATTTGACTAACATCACGTCGATTTTTGCATAATAATAAATAATGTGCATTGAGAGTTACTTCACGCATTTCTTTTCCTTTGTGAAAAAAGTTTTGGGTGATAAAAATTATACTCAAATTCAAGTGATGACTGCCACGAGTAAAAAGATGTGTTAATCTCTTATCACTCCCACATTCACTCATCAAATCGTCAATTATAAATAATGTGTTTTCTCCTAAATATTCATGATGATTATTTGGTAAACCTTCCACAAATATTGTATCTGGTATATTATCATATAGCGGTTGATGTATCCCGTAAAACCAGACTATTTTATCAGGCACAATAGAAAACATTTCTTGTTTATATTTTAATAAATCACGAACAAAATAACTCTTTCCACATCCTGTGGGTCCACTAAGAACCATCGTAAAAGGGTGTTGTAACTTTGGAAACTCCATGAGAAATGAAGACAGACACAAATTGTATATAGTTTAAATATATTTTTATTGATAAAAAGGTGTTTTTACATGAAATCGTTTAGATACAAAATTATAAACTCGTTTGTCATTACAAATATGTTTGTTTACAAAATAAGATAACATTTTCATGAGGGATTTCCCTCTAGCTTTAAAATAAAGGTACATTATAGTATACTGTCCACAAACAGCTGTTACATTACTTTGTAGAATCATAGAATTGAAATTAACATGCTGATATCTCGATACAAAACTTGAAATATTTCCATTATAAAAATCTGGAGAATTTCCATAAGAGTCAAAAAATTCAATTTCTTCTGAACAAGGGGAGTAGAATGCCACCCAGTGACTTCCAGGTTTGTTAGATGCATCAACATTCACCACTAAGCAAACAGGATACTTTGTAATTTTTTTAGGTATTAAATTACTTGGAAAAACACCAATGAATATTTTTTTCGTAAATTTATCACGTGATAACGCATTCATAAGTTGTTTAGTGTTCATGTTATTCAATTAGGAAAATCACATAACACTTGACGTGTTTTTGTTATTTCAATAACATTTTCAAATTCAGCATAAATCAATACGGAGATAGTTTCTGTTAAAGCTTCGGAAAACTTTATCTCTAACCGTAAGTTTCCTTGATGTTGTAAGTTTAAATGAGAACCATCGCATAAATCAGGTGTTAAATCAAATGCATAGAGGGTGTGGCCTTCTGCAAAATCTTCTCTCGTCAAGTAAATTCCTTTATCGTGGTTGAAATATGAAAATAATCGATGATAGGCTCTTATATAGCTCTGTTCCTTAAAATTCAATTCCAAAGGTTTACTTGGCACAGGCTGCCCATCTACATATATACTTAAAAAATTTAAATTATAATGATGAAAAAAGAAGGGATTTAGTGCATAATCCCCATTGACAGCTCCATTATTGATACAAGTAATAATTATACGTTTCGGTAACATTCCAAGAAATACATTATCTTGCATGAATGACCAACTTCCCTTAGAAATAGAATATGTTTTACACAACACTCTATTAATAGGATATTTCGCAGTTGATTTTTCTAAGGCTTTGGTGTGTCCCAAGAGTACTCCCGGACTCACTTTTACTTTACGTACAAAAAATGATGCATGGTCCAACACTATTTTATACTCGCTGTCTGTTTTAGAAGATACTAAACAAAAATTAGATTTGGAACGAATCATTTTAATTTTTAAATCTACCATATTCAACAAAAGTCTACTTTGTTCAAAAATGTCACAGTGTAACCGTCCTATTAAATCTATTGTTTTACTTTTAGAACACATTTCATATCTTTTCTTCAATCCGTCATTTCCTCCAGATTCCAACAGAGGATTAACAACTTTCAAATTTGTGTCCTTGTAAAATCCTTCACATGAGAGTAAACTTTTCTTTGCATCTTCTCCATAATTTAGAAGTGTTTTTATATAAGCTCTGAACGGGTAAGTATTACTAGACGATGATATCATTCTTTCATTTAAACTGATATCAATTTGTGAAAAGAGAGAATGGAGAAATAAATTGATGGGTCCCACAGGTTCATTTTCCGGTAAGGGTGATCCATCATTCTTCACTATTTTCACTTTCACGTACAGGTGGGAAGAAGCTAAATCTATATAATCTTGTCCATTTCCAGAAATATTAAATTCTAAAGGTGCGCCATCGCGAATATTCGACAGTGGATGATATTCGATGAAATGTCCAGTTTCAATAGCCGTTTGGGTAGGTGGAATGACAAATAAATCCAGTTCAGATTTAGCACATGCAACTGAGTCTTTGTGTATGAGGGCAGACATCTTAAGAGAATATATCGTGTGTTTTAACTTTCTTTGCTTTCCGTGAACTGATGCGTTTTTTACTTTGCTTTCTCTTTTTATTATTTTTTCCAGAACCAATCATCGTCTTCATTTTATGAGCAGCTTTATCAGTTAATTCGCGGCCGGCTTCTTTTAACCTACGTTTCGTTGCCACTTTTAAATCATCACCTTTCGATAAGTCATTTAAAACGTTTACACCACTATGAAATAATTGTTTCCCTACAGCTTTTGCACCTGATTTTAACATGGGTACGGCGGCACGAAAAAACGATCGAAATAAACTTCCTAAACCATATCCTCTCTGAAATGCAGCACCATGATAATAGTTTAATCCATTTCCCGTTTGATTTACGTAATAATCCTCAAAAGATTTTTGACAACATTGATATGGAACATACATTATGATAAGTATCTCTGACGGAAGTGAAGTTTTACGTATGATCGTCCGCGTTCAAATGGGGTTAATTCACCAGTGTGCGTTCTTATAAATATTTCCAGTGTATCAATAATTTTTCGGTTTACCGGTAAATAATGGGGTCTATCATACTGTACATTTATCATGTCACCATCATTTCCTGTGACATTCACGATGCGTAATAGAGGTGCTAGTACATCACCAACGATCTGAGGTTCTACTATATCCGAGTAAACTAATAATACTCTATAGTTAGCACACGGATCCGCCACATATTTACTCTCAAACTTTTTTTCAGAATCAACAGAGGCGATTTCTCCTGGTTCAAAGCCTAACAATTGAGCCAAACCGTCATATAATATCACGCGCGCCTTATTCCTTAATTTAATAGTAACTCTTTTGGTTACCTCATTAAATTTAAAAGAAATTTTTTTAAATGTTCTTCGGTGATTATTGCTTTTAAAATATCTGGTACAGTCTCGTAAAACCCAGGTGGTATTCTTCTTCCAAATATGATACCGTCACCTAAATCAAAACCCATTAAATTGTTTTGACTATTTACATTATACCAAGTGTGCGGGTACATAAATTGAACTAATGCGACTTCCCAATGATCTGTTAATTCAATACCTTGTGGCAAACGCGTAATAAAATGAGAGATTTTATTCTCGGGAAAAAAATTCATTGAGCTGTCACTCGGAAGTGTTAGATAGAAACTCATCTTGATAAATGAGTTAATATGCATCATTCATCGATATTTATAGGGACAACAAATGATCTATTCTTATCCACTGGTTAAACTTTGGGGGATATCCTTTATATTTTACTAAATATTCCTCTCTCCCATTCTTCTTACGCTTTTTCAAAATACGTTCTATTGTATATACCGTTTTTGGATCCACTTTTTGAAGTTCCTGTTCGTAAAATGTACCCTTAACAGGCTCATCCATCAAATCTTTCACCCTATAAACAGGGGGATTTCGCTTAACGTGTTCTGTAATCACAAATATTTCTTCTGACCAATTCGTTTCATAACCTTTTTCAAACGTCAATTTATTTTTTGAAATTCTTACAGTGTCACCAACTTTAAATTTAGGAGATTTTGATTTGATATTTTCCATATCTCCGTATAATGTGAACCAAACATCACTCTCGTTATTAGAGTTCACTTCAATAGGCGATCTTTTTATACTTGAATGAAACGTTCTGTTATAGCTAAACATCAATTTATCGAGTATATTTATATAATTATATGTGTTATATTTTGTAAAATATTTCCACATCTTCGTTTTTAAGGTCCTGTTGAATCTTTCG
>JAJQOW010001965.1:0-28049 GCA_037975125.1 Latrodectus hesperus | reverse complement strand
AAAAAGATGGTAATCGGTCGGTGCAAGGTACAGTGAACACGGTGGCTGCTCGAAGGACCTCCCATTCTATTTTTCGGAGTGCGGCTTTGATGACTTGTGCAAAAATGGGGCCTGGCGTTGTCGTGAAGAAGTATGGTTTGACCATGTCAAGATCAGGTCATTTCAGTCGAATAGCCTCATTCACGCGGTGTAGCTGGCAATGTAGAGCTACTTGTTGGCTGTGGTGTTCTTTTCGAGCATTTCCCAGTGCACCAAGAGGTCCTTATAAACGAGCTCAATAACCTCTTTGACACCAGATCAGGTGATTTTTGGCTGAACGACGTCAACAAATTGGTCGAAAGGTGAGAAGAGGTTGTAAACAGCAACGGCAACGAATGTATAATTGATTAACTTATTGATATAATTATTGTTTTTTGTTTCAATAAAAGTCTTTGGTGAAAACGCTACGAACTTATTACGCAACCTAATATACATAAATATATATATATGTATATACATATATATATTTAAATACTTATTTGCTCTTTTTTAAAATTTTGTCCTGAATGTAAAATAAATGAATTCATTATACAGTTACAAGAAAATTTATCGTCGCGAAATAGTAAGAAAGTTAGAATAAATGGAAAGTTGGGGACTACATCATCTCTCTGGTGCAGGTTATAAAGTCCTCAAATAGTACAGTAGTAGCCAAATAGCCGATTCAAAATAAAATATTACCATTTGAGACCATTGACGGTTATTATTTACCTTTTGGAATTTTTTTAAAAAATGCCAATAATTTTGAGCTTTTTCCATCTGTCGTGCATTGTTTAAGAAAATTTCTGTTTGAGAGATGTTCGTCAGTGAAATGGAAAAGTACAGAAAATTTTTATGAGAATTTATAAATAAATTAATGAATTTTGATTTATTATAAGAAATATAGATAACTTAAATTTTGACACCTAATTCAGAATCATTGTAATTAACGTAAACCCTCCTATAAAAAAATGATTAAAATTCTTAGTGTTGTATAGTGAATTTTTTCACCCTTGTAAAACGATATGCACAATAATAACATTGTTATTATTAACACAGGAAAATTTCTAATAATTTTAATCATAATTTTTTTGTGAGTTAAAACTTTTAAAAATAAAAACATGTTTGCCAATTTTTAAAATCCTATTTCTTATATTCGATCTATTTGCAAATACATATATTAGAGAAACTATTTCAATTAACTAACTCTTATATATAATATTATATTAAATGGTTCATATTGACAACTGGTTGCTCATTTCTTTAATCAACAACTTTTATACTTAAATTTACATACTATTTCTCTTTTACATTAGCTTAAGTTTATATTAAGACCATAAACTATATAACGCGTCAATATATATACTCCTTGAAAACTCACCAACAAACTGATTTCAGAGCCGAGTCTTTGTCTTCTTCTTTAAGTTCTTGAGACAAAATGGCTATCTTCCGGTACTTGGAAGCACATTTCCGTGCGTCTGTTGAAATATTTTTAAAACAAGGAGCATGTTTCAGATAATCTGCAAATTAAAATTGAGCAATTGTAATTAGTGGAAATGCAAGTGAAGTAAAAGATTCATTCCTGAGAAATTTAGAACATGCATTTTTATTTTGGAAATTACATTATATTCATAATCAAAATATTCGAAATATTTTTAATTATTTTTATATATTTTCTGTAAATTTCTAATGAATACTTGAATTTTGCAATTTTTCCTGTGTTCTATTTCTCATTTTGCTTCTTTTACTACAAAGAAAGTATTAATATATATAATATGTATACACATATATGTCAAGCGATTTACTTGTGTGCCTTACAAATTAAATACTAAACGTTATCATAGTTTGCCTTGACTTAGAAAGAAATTTCTTTGGTCTTTTAAATTTTTAATTCATTATATTTTTTAAAAAATTTGGAAGTATGGGAAATCAGTAAGAAAATTAGAAATATATATATATATATATATATATATATATATATATATATATATATATATATATATATATATATATATATATATATATATATATATATATATATATATATATATATATATATATATATATATATATGTATATATATATATATATATATGAAGCCCGGTGGCTTAGTTCCAGCGTTTCACGCTCACAAGGCACAGAGGTCTGAAGTTCGATCCTCGGACTGGGCAAGATCGACTTATCCTTTCATCTATTCACGATTAACTGAGAACTAAGCATGCTTGGGAACTAAACACTAAGGGTCTCTCGTTAGGTTGACCACCTAACTGGGACAAATGATTCGCATCCCAGAGCCCTCGGTCAGGAAAACAACAGTTATGGGCACTGTATGTCTTGGCCCACATGGGTTTTCTGTCATGCCAAGAGTTTATATATATATATATATATATATATATATATATATATATATATATATATATATATATATATATATATATATATATAAATATCTAAAAGACAATAGTCCCTATAGTCCATGACCCTACTGAGAAAAACATTCTAAACCACCATCTTCAAAAAGAAGGTTAAGGTAAAAACAAGTAAAAATGAAAAATGCATAGAAATTGTGTTTTTGAAGAAATCATGTATGGAGTATTCCTTCTAGTAAATCGAACAAAAAGTTCCCTTTAAAATTTCCTTTGAATAATGGGAGAAACCTTGAATATCTTAAGTGCATTGTTAAGATTAGCAGAGAAAGTGCGAGTAAAAACTGCATAATATATCTTTTTTGAAGAAGAGTTATATTACTTTTTATAATGTTTGAAGATAATCTTAAAGAAAATAGATATTCAATTACAAATAATTTACACAAGAGTAGACGGCAAAAAATAAATTCATTCATTATTATTATAATTTGCACATATTTCACAGTAAACATTTTCATTAATTTATTAATTAATTATTTTTTCCATTTAGCAATCATTATTTAAAATTTTCATGATTTCACATAAACAAAAGATAATATTTAATTTTAAATAACTCCACATATACCGCCATTAATTTAAGATGAACTTTATTAAAATTTGGTAATAAGATTTCTTTTTAAATATTTGTTTAAACAAGTATTTACCTTAACTAAAAATCATACAAAGAAAATTCAAGGCAAAACTTTTTTAATACCATTTTCTGCTAAGTTCGATTCGAAATTTACCATCTTCATTACAGAATCATTTTAAAAGTGACGTTTACTTATGTAGAAAGTTTTCTGAATGTACTGATAACTCAACTGTGTAATAATAGAAGCATTTGACCAACATTAAAACCGGACAAGTTCAAAATTTATAGATATGCATACATATATCCTTCACATATTGCTAAAACCGAATAAACGTCTCTATCTGACTGTTATTTGTCAATATAACCATGGAATCCTAATTTAGTATTCCAAAATGTCTCGAAATGCGAAGGGTTGTTCCTTGTTGATTGAATATGTATCTGTGATTATAACGAGCTACTCGTAAGACTTCCGCCCATAATCTATCTATTGTGACGGTTACGGTTACTAAGTATGTATCATTCGAAACAACTGAGATGTATGTCATTGCATTTACCCAGCTCCATGAGAACTTCAAATAATTTACCTCTTAAAGATAGAATCTGACTTTATTTAGTTTTAATCTAAGGATACTTTGATATCATTGGATGGAAAACTGTACAAACGGAAAGTTTTACATAAACAATTTTAAAAAAAATTGGTTAAATAGCTTCTTCATGGCTTCTTGCTGAATTTCCTGAAAATGCTTATTGTCAAAATTCCCATGTCAGAAGACATAATTACATCGAAAACTATTTTCTTGGAGTTGTAATTAAATTCATTTAATCATTATAACTGTCTTATCTAAGATATAAGTTTTACTTGCATCATTAAATGTACAAATGAAAAATTAATGAATACAATTTTTATTTAAAGAAAGACGTATAAAACAGATTTCCCTTAACAAAGTTTCAATAGCTTTAACTGTCTATGAATACTTTAAATCTTTCTTAATAATTATCTTAACTGTCGCCTATTCAGTTTTGTTCATAGCAAAAGGATAATTAGAAAAGTAATTATTATTTATAATGATTTGTATATTTCAGCTTCTTTTTTCAGATATATTTATTTAGTTAGGTTTTCTATAATGTTTTTGTTTTTCACAAAATATGTGATATTTCCATTTTTAACTATAGCAATTTAAAAATTAATAGATTTTTATTTGATAAGTGATTTCTGTTTCTTTTGTCTTTTTAAGCACACAAAAAGCAGATAATATTAAGACATATCCATTGATTTAAAGAAATTAATAATGTCGTAATACTTTTTCTCAGAAGTAGAATTTATTTAAAACATTTTCAAATAAATGTAAATCTTACCGATAAAGAAAACATTTTAGTTCATCTTTCAGTACTTTAAGCAAATAAAAGAGTATAAGAACGTTATAAAACTATCAAACAAATAAAACTCCCAAAAAGCAGAAATTTTGAAAACATGCTTGGAAATATACATTCATATTTGGTGCAATGATATAAAATTCAAAAAAAAAATTTTATCATATGAATATATAAAATTGATATAATAATTCTTTGATAAATTTCTTCTGAAAATTTCAAAAGGTAATTATACTTTTAAATTTTAATTTCCAGGGAGAAATGGCATACATCAAATTAACTTCTGTATTATGATTATTTCTGAAGTAAATGTTTAATATAAATTTTACAATAATTTGTTTCATTTAAATGCTTGCTATGATGAACGAAAATTTGCTATTCAATTTCTCCTCAAATTTGTCTGTATTTGAATCCAACACGTAAATCCAGTAATAAACAGTTTTAATCAAAATGTCTGTAAGGAATAATCATACTCTGAACTTAAATACGTCTACGTTTCTTAGGAGTATATTATTTGTATAAAAACTGGGTACAATTAGCGACATAATTATAAAATGTTGTGATTCAATTACTGTCAAAAACTGATGATGAATTGAACAATCAAAATTTACTTACATAACTACCCACGTGGCGTACTTTATTCACTATTAAATGTTGCATAAAAATTTTGTGATAGGTGTATATCACTGCGACAATAAAATTAGAATGCTAATGTGGCCCGTTGATCAGAAAGTCGTTCTTACAATAGAAAGGTAATGAGCTCGAATCCTGGCTTAACCGAAGATGCATCATGTTTACTTAAGGCAGGTGGGACACTTTAATATGTCGTGATCGGCATGTCTTCCAAGTGAAATGAAGACTCAGAAGTAGCAGACCAAGTAATAGGGTTCTTCTGCTTGGTCTCTGCTTCGAAATTATGAAGACTCCCACCCAATTGTTTGATTGAATTAGTAGTGCCCAACTCTGGGTTAGGTGCAATGAAAGTATAAAGTAATCAGGAACTTTAATGCATATGTGGAGGCATCCTGATATGGAAGCATCCTATGATTAACTAAAACCTGATGCCGTATTTTATACACCGACTCATGCAATTACTTTTTAATATCAGCGTATTTACTTACGCCAGGATTAAGTGATACAGGAGTGCCGTTATAAACGATATACTCAGAATACCATATAACACAGCAACTATATTTGCATATGAGGGCAGCGCAATATTCTTTTTATCTGGTTAATATTTGATATCAATTGTAGATAAATAAACTCAATTTTGTTTATTTAAACTTAAGTAATGAATGTTTTATATCATAAATTACACAGAAGGAGATTTGGAATAACTTTAAAGGATAAGAAGCGGTATGTTGATGATTACTGGTGATTTCCCAAGTGGCTCAGTGGCTTAACGCCTCTTTGTCAGATCAGCAAAAAAGAAGCATCACTTGCCGCAATGAGTTATTGGGAGGGTGACCACACTGAGTTGCTAAAGCTCTGTGATCGGGAACATGGCCACATTTATCTATAACATTTCAATTAGTGGACTGCTAGTTTAACACGGACATTGGAGGAGAGGATGCCAGTTCAGCAGTGACCTCGTTATCTAACCGTAGTTCGCAATTACAAGGCGCTTGGTGACAGGCGAACATTACAAATCCATTAACCTTAAGGTATTGTCTGAAGTTCACCAGTACAGCTATGTATGTGTGTGTACTTATTTGAAATGACGTTAAATACTACTATAACATCATAATTATATCATACTCTTAATTAAAATATGCTTATATTATTCATTGTAAGGATAACGTGTCTAAATAAAAACCAAACATCATCAATTAATTTTACTAAACAGTAATAATATACCTTCTTGCAGTTCTCCTTCGACACAAAGATCTTCAATGACTTGTCTAGATTCAGAAACTACGGAATCGTACACCCGCAACTGAGCAGAGTTGAAGCATCGGGCACTGTGGTCGTCAATACATTTTACTCCTTTCTGCAACTTTCTAAAGAAAATAAATTGCGTCATGAATTAAAAATGATCTCAAATTTTTAAGTATTTATATATGATATCTGTTAACTAAATCACTCTGAATTAATGTGTTTAACTTTTGGTAGTTAAATTTATTAAAGTTTGTATTCCAATAGTTTATTTAATAAATTTGTGAACATTAATATACATTAAAAATTCAAATTACAACTATAAGCAGTAGTATGTAACAAAATTTTATTCTGTTACATATTAGTTTTTCACTTATTTGATACTGGATTCAAATATTTGTGATATGGAGAGTATATGGACATAGTTTTTCAAAAATTATCAAAGAATACAATGTTATTTAGAAAATTATTACGCAAATAAAATTTTTTCTATTTAAAAAATGAAATAAAGTGCGGTACTCTTGTGGTAATAGTCTTCATGAAAATGTAAACATCAAATGTAGCTTTGAAAATTGATAATATTATGCTGCTACAAAATGCTTAGCAGAAATTTGAGTAAAATCATGGCAACCTCGTCATCTCACCAAAGTAACATTATAAGAAGAGATTACAGACTTCCAGTCTTGGCAATTCTCACTTACGTAATTCATTCTGAAAAATAATTAGAAGCAATGTTCTTCCAGCACTAATTACATAGACATGTTATTTCCAGCAGAATATAGCTAACGTATGAAGCTAACATCGACCACAAATATGAAGAAGCTGTTCTTCTACCTTGTTTTCAGATTTAAAAATTCAGGTAAACATTAAAATATCATCTACTAGATAGGGAAAATATAGTTTAGAATGTTCCCAGGTGAAAATTGGTGATTTTTTTCGCCAAACTTGTTTTTCTTCATGTTTGAAGAAACGCGCTCAAGCTTTGAAAACCGATAGACCAACCAGAAATAAATGAAAATCGCTAACAATATAATTCCAAATTAGCGAGAAATTGAGAGCCACCCCCTACAACAACCAATTAGAAATGTTGCATGATCTATCCATTTTGTCGACTGTCTGCAGTTTTAATGTGAGGATATATGTTGTTTTCTTTATTGAATGTCATAATTTCTTGCATGTACAAACCAATGTACATGAAAAATGTGTTGTTCTCAAGCTCATTGATAATGGACAAAACATATTTATTGTGGTTAAATAAACATTATTTTAATCGTATTTCTATGCAAGTAACTCTTTATCTTGATTAAATCTTTCGGTCAATTCCCTTATAAAAAATATATTTTTAAACTTTTTGAATACTTGTTTTTTTATTTTACAAAAGCTTAAGCATTTAAAAGCTGCATAAAGGATAGTCCTGTACATTCTTATGTCAAAAAATATGATGTAACAAAAACTCTTACATATTTCTGGATATCGTCCTCATAATTTTGAGTTATTCATTCAACGTCATCGAAAAGATGAATATCTATTTATAAATCATTCATAAAAAGTAAATTGTATTAATTATTGTATCACTCTCTCTCACATATGTGAATTATATAGTGAGCGTTACTGAAATACTCTTTCTTAAAAAGCATTATTCTCTTTCTACCCTTTTTAATAATAATTTAAATATGAATTATAAAGAGAGAAAACATTTTTTGCCCATTTTTATCCTGAATTAATTCTCAAGTTTACACTTAAAATAACTTCTCTCCTTTCTCTTTTATTTTTTCCCAAATGAAATAAATCAAAATTTTTTCATTTTTCAGTTAATTCCTCGTACAAAACTAACAACCTCTGACATATTTTAGTTAGCAATTACTCATCTAATTTTTACAAACATTGGAAACAGATGAACTGTGGAAGCTCTTGTAACAAGTTTTAACTTTAGATGAACTTCAGGTATGGAAGAAAAAATAAAGCAAAAAAATTCTTCTGATTTACGTGCATGCAAAAACACACACCTATTTCCTTTTCTTCAAGTATTGTTAGGATCTTATCTTAGATCTACAACTCAGATAAACTCGGAGCTACAATTTAGCCTCTGTAATTTTTCCGCTCCTAATTTTATAGTAGAATAAAAATTCAATCTATCGATTAAACTCAGTGAAATCTTATTATAATTAATTAGTTAAGAAAATATGATGTTGTAAATTAAAAAATTTATAAACCTTCTAAGAGAAAAAGATTTACGCAAAAAGGATTATTACACCTATCCTAAATTAATATTTGGCAAAATACTTAAAGTTGGTATAAAAGCGAAAAAATAATTTTTTACTAAATAAACAGATTATTTTTATTGGAATCAATAAAAACTGTTCAAATATTTGTTTGATTTTATTTCTAAGAAATAAAATACAAACTTTCCAATTTAAAGTCTTGGACTTACTCCAAGTGAAATTTAGGCTACCTTAAATTATTTTTATTCTTACTAGCTTACATCTTTACTGGAGAAAAATAATTCAAATAATAAAGATATATTATCCTGATTTGTGATCATTTTTTAAAAACAACCCCAAGTTAAGAATTAAATATTATATTTCTTATGATCCATGACAATAACAAGAACTGATGGATTTATTCCGTCAGCAAGTAAAACTGATTATACAATACATCCCTTACTACAAAAAAACTAGATTAAATAAAACAATAAATTAACAATATCACTCTTTTTATGTTGAGTGTTAGGAAAAAATAAAACAGTTATTACGTTTTGCTTTCAAATAACATATACACTTTGTAAAAGTTTTCTTAAAATGGAATTGAAATTAAAATATAAATTATTCACTGCATTATTTATGGAAATTGTTTCTACGTATGCTTCCTAAAGTTACCAGTTTTGTAATATGTAACATCATAAATATCAATCGATTTCACTTTCACTGGATGTTCTCTTTTTTTAAATCCTTTAGCACTTTCAGTTTTAATATGAAAAAGTCCTTTATTTTAAAACTTTATACAAACATTTTTCTACTTAATACTTTACACTTTAGCAATGAAATTTAAAACCTATAGCCAAAGTTTCATATCTTTTATTCTTTTCTCCAGTGCTTTTTTTTTTTTTTTTTTTTTTAAAAAAACAGGAATGTACTGTAGGTATTGGGATGCTTTCATAACAATTTAAACAATTTAATGTAGAAAAATGAAACAAATATCCTTTACTAGATAATGTTATAAGGAATTTTAGTATATCATTGTAAACATATTTGAAACTTAAGCTAAGAATTGCACAATTTTTTATGATGAAAATAAAAATTCACAAAAAATACCTAATAAGTTATTTTTAAATTGCTATTTAATTAAATTAAACACTTCTGGGGAAAATTTAAAATGTATATTAAATGACTTGGGGCGTTATATTATTTAACATCTAACTGAATTTCTTTTCGTTATTTTAGCATTGTTTTAACAAATAAATTTATTGACTTAATTTTTATGTAACTATTTGGCAAAACAGTTTAAAACATATTGATCTTTCATTTATTGAAGCACTTTAGGGTTTAGAATTGAAATCACACCTTAGAAAATGCAAATTATTGACAAATGTAACAATCAGGCAGGTAAGCAATGAATAGTTTCCCAGAAGAAAAAAAAACTAATTTTTTCTCTAAATCTATTTTCTAAAGGCATCGGTAGCGTTAAGAAAAATATCTAACTGAATTTTATTTATCAAATTGATTGCCTTAACTTAAGATTGCCAGAAGAAAATAGACTTATTCAAAAAATATTCAAAGTGTTCATTAGCAGTTCAAAATAATCAAGTTGCAATTCCTACTTACCGACATACGAGTTGGAGGTCGTGTTTTGTGGTGGCGAGTGCCAAGTTATCACTTTTGGCGACAGATTGCAGAACAGCTAGACAACTTTCCAACTCATTGGGAGAACAGCTGTCAGAACACAGGATTTCTGAAATATAAGAAATTCTTGCAATGTACGCACCGTTTGGTAAGAAATGTTTAAAAAAATTAAGATATTATTGATAATCATTGCTTTATAGTTTAAATTTAAAACAAAAAAGAGCTAAACTCTGCTCTTCTTATTATTTTATTTAAAAATTTAACATTTTGTAATCATTTTATTTTTTGAATGATACTGTTTCGCCAAATTTCTTTTCAATTCCCTCGATTCTTATAAATTAATACGATCTATGATATTAAAAGCAATCGATGAGAAAAATCAAGACTGGTTTATTACCGGTAAAAGAACATTTTTTTTTCTTCATTTAAATTTTAAAGAACTATAATCACAAACTCGTGTATAGCAGATGAATCAAATCGATATTGACAACGCAAAACTATGGATTAATACATAAGTTAATGCTTCTTTGCTTTTAGTTTTTTAGTATAACAAGTACTTTAGATAATAATATATAAGGGGTAAAGTGCTTACTATACTAAAAATTGCATACTACTAATATATATTGCTTAACCAATTGACTTACTATAATGAGTTAGACTCGCCATTCATTTCTTGAGCCACTGTAGACTTTGTCGAGTATTCTCGCCATGGCATGTAAAATGACTGTGTATGAGTCTAGTAGTTAAAATTCTAAATCTTATAGTAAAATATATTTTTTCTCAGCTTCAACTTTCTTGAGCGAAATTAATTTTTGTTATCAGTCATCTCAAGTTCCATTTAATTTGTATGTCAAGGGTTAAATGAGTTAAAAGGGTTTATGTATCTGGCAACCTCGTTTTTATTATATCATACATATGGAGACCTGTAAGAATCATGCAGAAAATTCTGTTTTGGTAACCCTAGCATTTACGTCATCGCGCTCGTCATGAAACGTCATCTTAACAACATTTCTTCATCGCCAAAAAAATTCAGAATTTGGAATCATGGATTATACGGCACCTGTTCCATGTTCTTTAACACTATTTTTAAGGCTTTTCTAAAATTAAATCCCCCTACATAATACTATTTTAGATATAAGTAGTTTACAATTTTGAAAAATTGCTGACTAATTTTTTTAATCTTTATAATTTTTGGCACATCTTGAGACTATATTTTTCATTTTAATCATTTTAACATAATAATTTAATTTTTCACTTTCATTTTAATTTATTTAGTTTTTCTTCAGAAATTAAAATTATGTCTGTCTTATTCAAATTCTGTTTTCTCCCTCCTAACTTCCTGTATTTTCTAATTCAAGGAGTATTTTTCCTATTAAACCATTGTTAAATTATTTTTTAAATGTTGCTTTTGTATTTTTAAATATACTCGGCAATAATTTTTATTAACAATGAACTATTTTAATATTGTGATAGAAGCAATCTTAACTTTGCAAGCTGATTATTTTGATGTATGATGTTTTTCGATTACGAAATACTAATAAGGAATGAATTGTAATGCAGAAAGTAATAAATTTGATTTCCAATTTCGTTATTTCAGTAGATATTATATTTTATACTGTATGGATAACAGAACAAGTCAAAGTTAGATTAATTTAGCAATTTTGGAAATGTAGTAAGCTTAATTTATCTGCTATTCTCTTTTATAGAGCTTCTTTTAAAAATTAACAATTTAATGAAACTTTTTCCTGTAATAAATTTAGTAATAATTTTAAATAAAACATAATTTGGTTTCAGTGTAGAATCATGTACCACTTGGTTTGACGATACATTTCGGCGATAAACTTTAATTTCTGGTTTTATATGGTAACCTTATCTTTGTATAGTTTCTGTTTAGTGGCCATCTTGTTAGCCACATCGTAACACCTATTTTTGCGTCCAAGCAGTCGCCAAATAATCATAATAGTCACCAAATAATAACCGATTGTAAACTTTTACCCAGAATTTAAATGTTAAAATCAACGTTTGATTTATATTGTGTGTTGTAAATTGTTTTAGAAGTACGAAGAGGTTTCTCTCACTGCAATTTTGATCTAAAGTTACCAAATTATGAAGTATAATTTAACTAATGCATAATACTATACATAATAACAAATACTTAATACTATCGCATTTTTAATTGAAATAATCAGAATAGCTTGCATATTGGGTCTAAATGTGCCATGTTATAAATCCTAGTGACACATTTGATGATTGTATATAATAACATGAAGTTTTTATCTTGATAAATGACAAAGTTTAGCAGATTAAATTAATTTTAAAAAAATTCATCAAAGACTCATTTTATTTACTTCATTTCAAATGTTGTAATACTGTATTATATGTAGATAAATTTCTGCAAATTTGCTATATATCTTTAATTAGGTATCTCATTTAGTTTGTATTTGAAGAAACAATTGAAAAATTAAACATTTATTTTGTTCTTGATTTTATAATAGAGTAAATAGATATTTTTCTTTTCATTTTTAGTCTTCCTCTCTTAAGAATTATTTTAAAAATAATGAAAAGTACAGAATTATTTTTAACTACTAGTTCAAAAATGTGATATATATATTATTTAAAATATAAAATTAATACATTTATCAATAAATTTATAATTGTAAGAAAGACATAAAATAAATAATAAAGTTATTAGTTTGAGTTCAAGTTGTGTGGCTTATAAATTAAAACACTAAATAGTATTTGTTTGATGTTTCAGGTATATTTCCTTTAATAAATCAGTTTAAGTTTATTAATTTAAGAGACAACCCAATAACTTAGATTTTTCTCAAAAGAAATCATTTTAATTACTTTTAAGAGAAGGTTTCGGATTGATTTTCAGTGTGTGTGTGTGTGTGTGTGTGTGTGTGTGTGTGTGTGTGTGTGTGTGTGTGTGTGTGTGTGTGTGTGTGTGTGTGTGTGTGTGTGTGTGTGTGTGTGTGTGTGTGTGTGTGTGTGTGTGTGTGTGTGTGTGTGTGTGTGTGTGTGTGTGTGTGTGTGTGTGTGTGTGTGTGTGTGTGTGTGTGTGTGTGTGTGTGTGTGTGTGTGTGTGTGTGTGTGTGTGTGTGTGTGTGTGTGTGTGTGTGTGTGTGTGTGTGTGTGTGTGTGTGTGTGTGTGTGTGTGTGTGTGTGTGTGTGTGTGTGTGTGTGTGTGTGTGTGTGTGTGTGTGTGTGTGTGTGTGTGTGTGTGTGTGTGTGTGTGTGTGTGTGTGTGTGTGTGTGTGTGTGTGTGTGTGTGTGTGTGTGTGTGTGTGTGTGTGTGTGTGTGTGTGTGTGTGTGTGTGTGTGTGTGTGTGTGTGTGTGTGTGTGTGTGTGTGTGTGTGTGTGTGTGTGTGTGTGTGTGTGTGTGTGTGTGTGTGTGTGTGTGTGTGTGTGTGTGTGTGTGTGTGTGTGTGTGTGTGTGTGTGTGTGTGTGTGTGTGTGTGTGTGTGTGTGTGTGTGTGTGTGTGTGTGTGTGTGTGTGTGTGTGTGTGTGTGTGTGTGTGTGTGTGTGTGTGTGTGTGTGTGTGTGTGTGTGTGTGTGTGTGTGTGTGTGTGTGTGTGTGTGTGTGTGTGTGTGTGTGTGTGTGTGTGTGTGTGTGTGTGTGTGTGTGTGTGTGTGTGTGTGTGTGTGTGTGTGTGTGTGTGTGTGTGTGTGTGTGTGTGTGTGTGTGTGTGTGTGTGTGTGTGTGTGTGTGTGTGTGTGTGTGTGTGTAAGTAATTAAGTAAGTAAGTAAGTAAGTAAGATCTAGGAATGTGATCGCTATTTATTTTAAATAACTTCAGCGTTACTACAATATTTTTTGTTATAACTTTATTTTCAAAGCATGTAGTTTTTAAAAACTCAATTGTAATTTTGAAGCTTTCTCAAAGAATGAATAAGAGGCATAAATAAAAATTTATATTAAAAATCCATAAATATTTGAATAATTCCGGGGTAATTGCCTAGATTTGCATTCATTTTTTAATGAAATATATTCACATTTATTAAAATAATTAATTACGCTGTGAATCGATTCCAAAACATCTGTATAAATAATATCTTTAATTGGCATAGATACCGTATAATTCAGGATGCCAAATAATAAGTTTGGTGAATTTTTGGTAGATTTTCTTAAGTATTTTTCAAACTGATTTTTATTGTGTCATAGATATAGAGATGTATAAGAATTATGCAGAAAATTCTATTTTGGCAACCCTAGTATTTACGTCATACGTACGTCAAATACGTCATCTTGGCAACATTTTTTTCATCGCCAAGAAAATTCAGAATTTGGAATCCTGGATTATATTGCATCTGTACCCTTTAATTTATTGGTCCTCCGAATATTTGTTTAAAGTTAAATTGAAAATGGATGGAAGGAGTAGAATGAAAACCATACGGGTATGTTGCTTTCTCGCCAACTCAAAATAAACGTTAGGTTTCGTTTTGAAACTATGATGCTTGCGTCTATAATTAACTTATATCTTAGTTAACTATACTTTGAACTACTCACGAAATTCCATATGGTATATTGGTATAATTTCAATGACTGGAACTTTTCCCGCTTCAAGAACGGAGAAACATGATTCATTCTCTCTTCTTTATAAAGCTGTCCTCTATCGGTAACTACTGAGATATGAGAAAAAAATTATACGACATCGGATTTCCTCCTTTTTCTGAAAGGAATATATTACACTTATACAGATTTAAAAAAAAAAACTGCGTTTAAAATACAAAATTTAACGTGACTTGTGTGACTGAAAAATAATTTTTGAAATGATCACTAAACATCAATAGATTAGAATTTAATTATTTGGCTACCGAAATTTTTTATACGTTTTTTGAGTAATAATCACCAAAAGGTTTATGATTCTACAAATGGAAGTTTAGTACTGAGGTAACATTGTTAAGAACCTGACTTTTATAAAGGACAATTTTAAGTAGATTTGGTATAATTATTAATAATGAATTCAAAAAAATGAAGACTACTTTATGTTTGTGTTTTCTACGTATAGAAATATTTCATATTTTCAATTTGCATAAAGCCTGTCATCATTTCTAGCAGTGGATCCGTCTGACATATCTTACGTTTAAAACATTCTTACATCTTAAAGCCAAAAAATGATATAGACAGAATTCATACAGTAGCAAAATTTACTTAGCCAATTTCATTTATAGGATTTCTTATAAGAAATATTTTTAAAAATAACTCTGTGTGAGAATTCACCCCATGCATAATTCTAACTGGAAAATAAGATTTGTGTGCTGGAATATAAATTAACGTACACATGTGATTCTAAAATATAAGAGTACTATTTACGTAACTGTCTAAATATTTCATTAAATTCAGTAATTATAAAAACTTCGAACCCAATTTATGGAATTCTTAACTGGAAATATTGGATAGATCAATATTTCATAGTAAGATCTAAAATCAATAGTTAGCTAATCAAATTAATCTTAGTTGTAAGACTAATATTGCTCTTAGAGTCTCCATTAATTTAAAGGAATGTCAAAGATCTTAATTTTGATTTTAATAGATATTCTCACATATTCTATTATTGCTTATACAACCAATGAGATCAGCCAATAAGTGAAATAACAAATTAAAATACAATATAAATGATTCCAATAGTTAATATCCAAGCAAATATTAAAATGTGAGAAATATAAAATAATTTGTTAATATGAAATGATTTTGTTTTTATCAAAAGGAACATTTTTTGTTTTGATTTCTTATTTGTTACTACTAATTATATTTATAAAATGTAAAAAATATTGCATAAAAACTATATAATCTGCTATAAAATTTCATTTCACCAAAGATTTAGAAATACAGCTTTCTATTAATCTGTATGCATGCTCTTATTATTTAAAATAAATCAAATTTTTGAATTAAGAATTGTTACTGATGTAACAAGCATAGTTATACGTGTGAAATATTATTTTTAACCTACAAATATGCAAGCTATTAACGTATACAAAAACAGTAATTAAATTATTACAAATATATATATATATATATATATATATATATATATATATATATATATATATATATAATATATATAATATATATATATATATATATATATATATATATATACAAATATATATATATACAAATATAATATATACAAATATAATATATATATATATATATATATATATATATATATATATATATATATATATATATATATATATATATATATATATATATATATAACAAATAATTCGTTTTTCGTCCAATACATAATAAGGTAAACTCAGATAACTATTTTTTTCTGTTTTTATTTAAAGTATTGAAAATTATGAGCTTGACACCTTTTTTGTAGGAGATAATATTAAGATGATATTAGATAATGTTATAAAAAATTTACGAAAATACCGTCCTGAGTAAAAGTTTTAAAAAATAATTGTTTTACATTATATAGAGTTTGGGGTCTTGTGGCCTACTACTAATTTTTGTTACAAAATTTTGCCAAAAATCATTACAGTTTCAAGTATACAATAAGAAACTTTCAGGAAATTATAGTATTAAATATTAAAGTGCATTTTAGGTAAGAACTTTTCGTACAGTATTCCCGTTAAGTACATTAACATGTTATAATAGGTTTTGGGGGGATATCTTTATATCTTACTTAAGTTGCCAGATATGTTGAATTTTTAATGTAGATGTTGGAATGCTTGATTATATTGAACGGTATTATAGATATGTCATATACATTCATAAAAATAAAATTATGTAAATGTATGCATTTACATTTACGTATAAATTTATAAATACATATATAAATACCCCTATATATGTATTTTCTTATTGAATTAAGTTTCTTTAATTTAATTTTATATAAGAGGCTGACATAATTTTTTATCGTTTTGCTTATATTTTCAAACTGGTTATTATTATTTACAGTTCATTTTTGATAACTATAAATTTTATTGGTAAAAACACAAATTAGAATGTCAATTTTTTATCACATATCATATAAAGCAAAATTTTTGCATGCTATATAATTGAAATCAAATTGTGCCTGAAATCCTAGAATCTTTTTGCTTACAAATGTTAGAAATAGGGATATATTTTTTGTAACGTTTCACTATCAATCTTGTAATTGTCATAATATATTAAAGATATTCGTCCGTACGAACACATTCAACTTTATATTTTGATAACATATTTCACGAATAAGTAGATGTTGCATTCAACAGGTAAAATAAATTAAAAGAAAAATCAAATGTAAGTTTTCATTCAATGAATACGAATAAACATTATCAGTGAAAATTATCTGTAATTAGCCAATTTTAATTGAGAATTAAATTTTTTTTTAAAAAAATTGTAATTTAAATTATTATATAAACTAAGAAAATAATAAGAAATTTGCTCAATAAGACAATTAATGCGAAATTTCAAACATAATATTAAAGTAAAGTATGTGTGTGTGTAAACTGTTTAATAAGTAGAATATGTAAAAATAATATTGCTAAATTTTTTATATCTGTAGAATAATAGAACGCTTTTTGTTCACTAAAATGGTTTTTCAAAAATGAAAAACTTTTTGGTGAACAAAAAAGGTAATCTTCACAGTTAAATAAATGAATATGATTAGCCATGTATTCATTTTAAGTGTTTAACCAATGTGTTCTTATCTAAATACAATTTGATAATATCATTTACTAAATATATATACTAAGCATGATAGTCATATCAATAAATAAATGTTTACAATTTCCGTTAACTGTCTGTCTTTGCGTTTCCAAAAGGATTTCATCTATTTTTCTTAATTTAAAATAATCTTAAATAATTTTTTTAAACATTTAACTTTTAAGAGTCACTGAAGTTAATAATGCTTAAAATTATAATAAACGATTAAAAAGCGACATAACCACTCTAACTATTTTACAGGTTTTTACACTAAAGAACTCAATTCTCTCGAATAAAATTAATTTCATTTGCAATATATTCAGCTTATTTGTAAAAGTAGAAATGTAAATACATTTGTGTTATAAGGGAATTCTGTGCAATGTCAACATTTGTGAGATTTAATTATATTTAAATTACTATGTAATTTTCCAATTTTTGTTCACTTCGATGACAGTTCAACTTATTTATTTTAGTTTTTTAAAAATATTAATGGAAAATATGATTTTTTGCAAATAGTATACAAATGGATGATACGCATTTATAGAAATTATATTTCCTAAGCTTCCTCTCAAATTTTTCAGTTAATTTAGTAGTAAAGAACTATCAAAACTATATTCTTTTATTTAAGTGAGATCTCTTTATTTTTGTTTTCAGTTTTGAAAATATTCTGGTTGAATACGTAACTAAAATGATTTAATTAGTCCTCTTTTTCCCTCTCTGTGAGTTTTCAGACATTTAAAACAGCGTATATGAAGTATAAGAATAGGAAATCAAAACCAAACATAATTTAAAATCAGTCTTGAAACTAATTCACTGCGAAAAAAACCTTTCCAAATTTCTTTCAAAATAAAATTTGTTACCGCTTTTCTTTTGATAGAATTGTGATGCTTTTCAAAAATCACTCGCTTACTGTAAACCTTCATTAGTTTCTGACTAGTGACATTTAAAGTAAAAACCCTCATCTCAAAAGTCAAAATTTAATCTTAAAATGACAAACTCAAATTGAAATGACATGATAATAAATGCAGTCAATTATCATTTAGCAAGTTTACTAAACAAGATAAAAAGCAATAAATAAGTCTTAAAACCCATCTACATCCAGTCAAATAAACTGCAAACATAAAACATTCTTGAAAAGAAAACTCACGGTGTTGAAATTGACTCGATTGTTGCGCCACTAAAAATTTAATGATAAATCACCCTCTTTGAAAATTACTTTTTAAGTTCTAATGATTCATATTATGCTATAATCCGCAACAAAAGCTAAGATATTTATCTCACATTAAGGAATCATAAATTAAAAAAGGGAAAAATTTCCCTAAACTGAAATCAATAAGACATCTTCGTCGTTATGAAAAATTTGCATATTGATAATTTCCGAAAGGGAAAAATTTATTGCTGTTTTGAATCTAAACAAGCATCAATTCAGAATGTCATCATTACTTATTTTCGACCTGGTTACCATTGGCAGCAATCCAACTTTGTTTAAATTTACGCTGGTTTTCGATTTTTAGTATATTTTTTATTTAATGTCTTATATAAATAGCCTTGACAATTGTGTTTAATGATCTTCCATTATCAGCAACATTTTTATCCAAAATTTATGTCATTCTTAAGTTATTCAATATTGAACGTATGAGCTAAGAAAACTGCATTCAATTAACATTTAAAAGAATTGAGTGAAGAAGAAGAAAAAAATATTTTGGTTATATAAACTATTTTTTTCCAAAATAATGCCAAAAATATTTTTTTAAAAAAACTTAAGCCTAAATGTGGAAAATGTAAAAACTAAAATTTATATTTTATTAATTATTTAAAAACTCCTAGTATTTTTTACTTCTTTGTTAAAATATCGCCCACACAGCTCATAGCAAAAATGTGATAATTACTTTAACAAAATAGAAACTAATATATGATTCTTTTATAAATGATATATAAATTCTTCGTCCCCGTTTGGCTTTATAACCTCATCAGATTATTATTTTAAATCCTGCTGATTTAACAAAATAAATGCAAGTAAAAGCTAAAATTAGTTTTTTTATCTTCATTTTTCACTATTCCTTCTAATCCCTTATTTTTTATTCATAATTGTTTTATTAAGAATGCTCTTGAGATTCAACAGTTCTCAGCTAATTAAGTTTATTATATTCCAATTAATAAATTATTATTTATGGAATTGGATAATTAGCATTTTGTTGTTGTTACGTAGGATACTTGGGCAAGCCAAATTCGCTATGCCATTGGCTATGCGAAATTAAGTCAGTAAGGAGTCGATCGTTTAACCAGAGCAACACGAAAGTGAAAGTACAACTTTCCTCTAAACTCCACCAATAGATGGCACCACTAGAAGATTCACTCTCTCAAGTCTAACATTGACCTGGAGGTCGATTAGCATTTTAAAAGCTAGTAAGCAATTGGTTTTATTTCTATTGGTTGGCATTCAAAATTGAGACGTCCAACAGGAATGCTACTATTATTTTCTAATACTTCTATAAAAATTGAAGCTGTATTAGGTAACAAAATACATAATTCCAAAATTGCTCCTTTTAGTTTTCTAAAAACTATATTGCAGACAAACACAAAGATATCAATTTGTGAAATGAAGTGCAACTTCTACAAGCAATACTGAATTTGAAATACCAGACAAGTCAAAAATATTTAAACTTTCTCTTTTAATTACTGAAAACTCACTCACATAAATTTCATTAAATATTTACAATGAAATTTGTAACATAGTTATATTAAAAATTTGTAATAGTATTTGTATTTGTATTATAATATATCAGGCAGATCTGCAATACTCAGATTTTGGACAAAATTGCACGATTTAAGCATATTCTACGTTAAAAATAACAATTCTAGTGAATTGGAGAATTAGCTACTTTTTGTCGAGATTCTTGGCGGGCAACATGGCAAAAAATAGATACTTTTAGAAGAATTCATCACGAGCTTGGCTTGTTCAAGTGTCATAAGCAACAACAACAGTATAAGTTTTCCAGGTTTCCTTTCTATTGATATTCGAACTGATGCCGCTATCTTTTAAAAGTCTACCGAAAACGAACTACAACATATTTATTCAAGTGACTTATAACAGTTTTCAGCTGTCAATCTATCCAGCACATGATACCATCTAATCGAATTTTTGATACCGAATAATTGACATTTGAAAATTAATAATAAACAAAATAATGATTATATAATATTATTTAGTTCTATTTTTCTACGTTTGCGTCTAACATTTCTACGTTGGTGGTTCTCAAATACTATGTAAGTTGAAATACTGCTTATAATGTGATTAAACATATTTATTCTCTCTATCATATATTTTAATCTTTTCTTTTATGTGATATAATTCTTTGCTCGTCTGTTAAGGATATATACATTTAAATCAATTAATTTCTACATTTGATTCAGTTTAATTACTAATTTCAGATTAACTAGCAATTCAGCGATATGAAAATCACATTATCTTTTTCAGTAGGACAATGCTTAATCAAATTCAGGTAATTTGTTAATGAGTAATTGAAGCTAGTTGAAATTTTCTTACGAGAAGAATCTTCAGAGTCTATTTTAATCAATTGTTTAAAATATTACTTGGAAAGGGCAATGAAATTTTGTAAATATTTAACCTAAGTGTATTTTTGGAACGCTTTTGCGTTTAGAACTGATTTACGACATAAAATGATTGCATGTGTGGAATCAATCCTTGCATACTACAACAAATTTAACGAAGTAAGGTTCTAAAAATTTTATTGCATTTATGAAATTACAATTATTAATTAATTTATCTTATATTCAACACACTTATAAATATTTTATCAATCCACATATTAATTTTACCTTATTGGCAGAAATCATTTCTTCATTCAGAGAGAGATTTCTTTTTACCAGAGTAACACAATTATAGCTTGTAAGTTTCATATAAAAATTCAAAACTTATAAATAAAACAATAAGTGACTCAGCTGTTATAAGTGTATTTTGAAATTGCTGTTTCAAACAAAATAATTTATGTTCTTTTTAGTTTAATATATCTTTTTTATTGAATAGCACGGTGGCGTAGTGGTAGCGTTTCGTGCAGCCAAAACAGATTGGATGTTGTATTCTCAAAGTTCGCTGGCAAAGATCGACTCAGCCTTTCATCCTTTCAGTGAGTCTATGGAACTGAGTACTAAGTACGTTTGGGAACTAAACATTGGGAATTTCCAGTTAGGCTAACCACCTAACCGAAGCATATCCTTCACACTTCAGAGCCCTAGCTCAAAAAAACAATTATGGGAACTGCAGACCTTGGCCTCTCAATTGGATGTCGTGTCACAAAGCTTTATATATCTTCTTTATAACACACACACACACACACACACACATATATATATATATATATATATATATATATATATATATATATATATATATATATATATATATATATATATATATATATATATATATATATATATATATATATATATACTGCTGGACAATTGCTAAGGACGGATCATAAATTGCAATGTAGCATAACACTGTTAAGACATTAGAATAAAGAATATTTATTGTTCTGGAAAGTACAAAAGCTTCAATCTGAAAGAAAAAATGTTCATTTGATGCTACATGCGGAAAAATAGAACAATGCATCTAAAAGTCAGCAGGCACCTTGAAGAAAGGAACGGAATATGTCCACCGTGGAGTGTGATGCAACATTCCACACGTCGTATCATACTTTGCACAACATTATCCAGCAGCTGTTGAGGCAATTTATCCAATTCCTCTGGGAGTGCACGGATGAGGGTGTTCTTGTTTGTCGGAGGATAGCTTCGACCAGCAACTTGCCTTCCCAAAGCATCCCACACATTTTCAATGGGGTTTAGAGCTGGAGAATGTGATGGCCATACGAGGCGTTGAATACCCTCGCTTTTTAGACAAGCCTGAACAGCGAGTGTTCGATGACATGTTGCGTTGTCGTCTATTAAAATAAATTATCACTGACAGCAACACGGAAAAGACGAACATGACGAAGTAGAACTTCATTAATGTATCGTTGCCCCGGTATAGTCCCATTCGCAACCACGTGTAGGGGCGTGCGGCCATTGATCAAGATGCCGGCCCACACCATGACACTGCATGTCAGATATTGGTCCCTTTCATGGATATTTTCTGAACGATAAGCAGTACCACTCTCGCGCCAGATCAGTTGGCGTCTACAATCCGATGACAGACTGAACCTACTCTCATCTGAGAATAGTACGCATGCCCATTCCTGTTCAGTCCAATTGCGATGCTCACGACACCATTGCCAACGGGCAGTACGTGGCTGTCTGGTCAATGGGGGACACACAACAAGTCTGCGGGCGTATAGTCCTCCTCCCCTCAAACGTCTGGCAACAGGTTTTCGGGAGATCTGCTTTCCTGAAGCAGCAAGAAACTGATTTGCCACCTGTTGAGCTGTGGTGTGCCTGATCCTTTTTTCTGATAGGACGATATATGTGTCTTCTGCAGGCGTCATACTTCTAACACGACCTCCACCATGCCACCTATTGCACATTCCAGTAATTTTAAATTACTTACACAGCCGTGGTGAAACAACGCTGTGAGCGATGTCGAACTCCCTGGCAACATCTGTTATTTTTTGCCCTTCTTCGATCTTTCCAATGATTCGGGCACACATAAAATCATCAAAGTGATGTCGGGAAGACATGCCAAAAATTTCAAGTTCGTCCATAAAATCTTTCCTGTAAAACTTTGACTTGAAACAACAACTGTCCACACGCGCCAAAAACTTGCTCTTATGAACGCTATCACGTGATAAACAGACGTGGAAAAAAATTTGCATACGCATACTTCTTACTATATCCCACATTTATTCTATTTTCCCCATTTTGCTTCCTTTCATTTTGTGGTTGCTATGGATGATAGTGTTATCCGTCCTTAGCAATTGTCCAGCAGTGTATATATATATACACATTCAATCTCGAAATATGCACATGCACTGCTCTTAAACGCATGCTTCAGAACATAAGAATTACAAGAATTTTTTTGACTAAAGACAATAGTAAGAAAATAACTCAAAATGAATTTTTTTCTCGGAGTTTAATAATTTTGAAACATTTCAAGTCTCACTAATAAAAAAATAGAAGATTTTTTGGAGCAATAGAAACTAGAATCGATTGAATTTATACCTTTTATTATTTTTTCCAATTTTACAACAGACTCTAATAAAAATTAAATACTCATTAGCAAAAAATATAGGCGTACATATTATAAGCCTACCAGCATTTTTTTCTTTAGGTATGTTAACTGATATTATGATTGCATCGTATAATTTCTGATATTTATAAGAAATAGATTAATTACTTTTTGACGCAATTATTTAAATGGTAGAAAATGCCTCTGCCATGAGATTTAAAATCTCATTGACGGACATGTCAATGTTCTAAATAATTTGTCATTAATACGTGGTCAACGATGGTCTGGTTAGTAGGACATACATCCTTGAATTAACCATAGATACTCTAACAACATGAATGGTTATAATATAATGACTTTCTTTCTTTAGTAGAAATACCTATAATGAATGGATTCGTGCATACTTTGTATTCGTAGAATTGCAATCTTAAAATGTGATTTGGAGAACAGGATACCTGCTTCAGTTTCCATTTCATCAGGAATAAAAAGACGTAATTGGATGAGAAATTCACTAGTTTTCTCCTTCAATATATTGAATGGTGGTTTTATTGATAGAACATTCAACTAATAATTAATTAGAGATTACTAGTTTAACAAAATATGAAAACGTTATGTTATGTTGACCTTTCTTGTTTCACGTAGAAATCTCTGTGATAAGTATCTTATGATTATTTAGCATACGTAGCTTTAATACCATTTCATTAATGTGATATGAAGAAAATGGGTTTTTAAAGGTATCGGCTTGATCATTTGGACATAATTCAAACCAACTACGTGTTTGATTTTGAAAATATGTCTTTTAACCATTTTAAACAGTCTGAAGTCTTACAATTCTATGTCAATATAGAGAACATGTTTCCTAATAATTAGAGAATTCTTCGAAAACATTTCAGGGAATGAGTTTTAAAATCTTTTCTTTTATATGATCCATGAGTTAAAAAATTAGAAAACGAGAAAATTCAAATTCGTGATCATAGATTGTGTGTAAGAAAACTTACACCATTCATGCATTTGTACGTATCATTTCAGTGAACAACAAAGTCTATTTGTGCTTTATTTTTAGATACACTCCATCTTTTAGAAAATCCGTTAAATATACGATGCATATTATCCATAACAAATGCATTCATCTATCAATAACAATTTGCCTCTTCTGGTAATCTATGCCTCATCTGGTAAATTATGTGTAGTTATAAACAAACTTTGATATCCTTGAAAAATGAGCTAAAACAATCATATTTACGAAAGCAATTTTTACACTCAAAATGTGGTAATTTGAAACTGGTAACGAGTACGGAAATCATTTGTTTCAACCGCAATATTTACTTTTAAATATTCTTCAGAACTCATTTATTTTGATAATTATGGCATGCGAGCTTTTCCCGAAAATAACAGGACGAAAACTTCTTAAAAGTCGTAAATTATTCGAAAATTCACATTAGAAGTAGTTGTTAAATGAAATGGATTGACAAATAAATTGACTCGAGCTACCTCATGCATGTATGGTTGAAAAAAAATTCTAGAACATAAATATTTTATATACGAATTATATATATTATTTTTAGCCTTTTATCTACCAAATATTTTAAATGTTTCAAATATATTGCCTTGAGAAATATCTTAAATGTATTGTATTGGAGAACAATAATTTCAAAATTTTCATTACAATTTTTGTAATTAAATTAAATCTTAATTAGAACTGATCTGAAGTCCCTGTAAAGTTGGTCATATGTGATACTTTTTTTAAACTTCCAATGACAGAGCAAATAAAAGGAATATAACACATGAAAAATCACAAAATACACAAGAAACGATGAGAGAACCTGTGAATAAACGTAAACGAGATGACCGGAGTCATTGTCCCAAAAGTTCTCTGGCTTGCCAATAGAGCCATGATTCAGAGCTGCCATGCAGTGCAGCACAGTGGTGGAGGTGAGTCCTTTTCATAGGCTTTACCAAGTTGCAGAGCAGGCAGTCAAGTGAATTAAAGATGCAAATGAGGTGCAAATGTTCAGCCAGACAGTCGTGACCGGTCAGGAGTCGAAACTGTAACAGAATTCACGATGTGGACCATCAACGATATTCAGAAGGTTGTTTTTCCACCGCTTGGCTTCTATTCTTTTTGTAGTTTAGGGAATCTTGAATTCACTTCAAAACTTGTTTTAGGTTTAGCTTTATGGTGTGGTAGGAAATCTCTGTGTGTGTCTTGGCTGGAGAAGTCCTGCGCCCTTCTTAGCGCAGAAGTCCACCTGATTGTTTCATATATGCCACAGTGCCCAGGTATCCACTGGAACACAACACGTTTCTTTCGTGGTATCAAAATTTTCAAGAGTTTCTGGATATAGAGAATTTTACAAGATGTGGGGAAGAGATTGATCTTATGGCATGAATTGCAGCCTATGAATGTTATACATGATATAAATTTTCAAAGATGTAACATTCCATGTTGGAGCTCTTCTCGTTTGAAAAACAAATCATGTAGTTCTTTTTCTCCTTTTAAAATTTTCATACATACTTAACTTCAAAAAATAAACTGAAATATGATGACATCGGGTTCCCCTTTTTTACATTCTAATATATTCTAATTTTTAAAAAAATAAAGATGGTACTAGATTTGCTTCCTAACTTGAAACAATTATTGCTTTCCCTTCTTTGAAAAAAAAATAGTTTTTTTTTTAAGTTTCCTCAAAATGCCATTGGTAGGAAATGCATTGGAACATAAATGAAAATTCTTTCACTTTTAATACTCAATAACTTCGTAACAAAGAGTTATAATAAAAGTATAATAATCATTACCTAGGTATTAGGTCTCCTCTTTTGGTATAAAATAAGTTTTATTCAAACAATATAAATAGTAAATTTCAAAAATAAATATTATACGTAACGCAAAAATAAACAGCAAACAAAACTAAGTAAATATTATATATCGTTAAAAAATAGCATATATAGAGAGAGCTTTCTTCTAAATATTTATTTTCCCTTAAATACACATTATATAAATATATATATATATATATATATATATATATATATATATATATATATATATATATATATATATATATATATATATATAAATTTCGTGTCACGATGTATGTTCCCGATAAACTCCGAAACTACTGAACGGATTTTGATAAAATTTTGCAACCATTTATAATATGGTCCAACTTAAAAGAGAATAGTTTTTATCTCTTAATTATTGATCTCAATATTTATTATACGACATTAGTGTTTATTTATTGGTTAGTTCTGTAAGTTCCTAATAGATGGCGGTTTAGCATCTAAGTTGCACAGATATTCGGCAGATGGCGACGTGTTTATTTTTCTAGATTATACCATCTTCGAGAAATTTAACGTGCGCGCGCAAGCGCGTGGTTAATTATAGAATTTACATATATTTTCATGATGTATAATCATACTATAACAATTTTTCATGAATCATTTTCATAATTATACTTTGTATTGTGTTATTATTGTGCGGTGTTCAGTTTGAATATTTTTAATATTATAAATAGTAAAATAAAATTTTATTTATTGCTGTTTTTCTCTACTAATTTTCATACCACCTCGAAAACATGCAAGTATTTCTTGATAGCCTTTTATTTTTTTCTTATTTTTATTTTATAATTTGATAATTATTAATTTATTCAGCAGTACATTTTGATCTAATTTATTTATACAAATGATAAATTCGTTTAATTTTTCTTTATTTCAGTATAATGCCGCGGAAAAAATTTTTAATTTTTAATAATTTAAAATTGAAAAAATAATAGTTCGATGTCAATGTTATCTACCTCATTTATAACAATTTATTTTTAGATGCTTTTAATTTATATACTATATTTTATAAGTAAGTCACTGATTACAAACTATAATTTAATATAAGATGAATAAAATGTAAATTCAGAAAGTATATGTTGATTTGTGCTTAATTTAAAACTTTCGATACTTTACCTATTACTTTTAAATTTTGGTGAAACGTTTTATTTTAATCTCATATGAATGAACCTATTTTAAATTTTTTTAGAAAGTATTAATTTGATTGTACCAAGAAGTTAGTAAAAAATTGATTCAATGTATTATAATTACTCAGCCACTGCAACGCGTGGCTGGGTCAGCTTGTA
>JAJQOW010001964.1:22500-28092 GCA_037975125.1 Latrodectus hesperus | reverse complement strand
TATATATATATATATATATATATATATATATATATATATATATATATATATATATATATATATATATATATATATATATATATATATATATATATATATATATATATATATATATATATATGTATATATATATATATATATATATATATATATGTATATATATATATATATATATATATATATATATATATATATATATATATATATATATATATATATATATATATATGCATATATACCTGTGATTTGTACGTTTTTTTCCTGATATAGTTACATTCAAATTAACAGTAACATATGATTAAACATACGTTAAAAACATTTAACTTAACATCAAATTAATTCGAGAGTAACTAAATACTATAAAGGACTTTTTTCTTATAAGCGTTGAGTCAAATTTTGAAATATGAAATAATAAAACATTTCTAAGAAACGGATTGTTAAAATGTAACATACGTATAAATTATATGAATAATATAATGGAAAGTAAATATAGACCTGATTAAGTAAAAAAATGGGGAATTTAATAATCACTTTTTTCATAATATAACTCCTTTAAACAAAATATATTAAATTAAGACAACTTACATGTCACATGTAGTTTTTACATTTCCTTCTACAGTTCCACTAAAATAAAAATAAAATCACTATATTTTAAATTTATATTTATACCTTTCTCTTATAACAAAATTTTATTTATACTTCTTATAATATGCATAATAAATATTTATACTTCATATTATATACATGATAAAATGTTATTAAATTATTTCTGGACAAATTTGATTCGTTAACTTAAATTATCATACTTGAAAAATTTTTGACAAATATATTTTAATTACATTTTAAAGATTTTAAGCATGATAACTGGCTAATATTATTGGCATTCTATCTAAGCAAGAAAAACGTCAAAAATCCTTAATGCGTAATTGTACTATTTTGATTATATTTAAAAGTAATTTTAAAGAATTATGTATAGTTAACCAAAAAGTAGATGCTTCTTTTGTTCCAGTTGAGATTATGATTACCCCACTTTATTACAATTCTCCTTGATTTAAAATATAACCAGATAACGTAACGGCTTCTTACATTCGACTTGTCGAGAAATTTGCTGCCTGCATTTTTCAAGTGGCAGCAAATAAGGCGAAGTTCACCATCGAATGTGTGAGTGTCATCGGCGATGAGAAAAAATCCACTCATGATTTTTACCAGCAATAATGAAGTATTTTTAATTATAATTTTCTTTCCGTTTTTAAAAATTTTCAAAATCATGAAAATTAATTGTTGTTCTAAATAATTAGTTTTCAAATATTCAAATCATTAACGATATTGCCTCTAAAATTGAACTCGTTGAAAATATAATAGAATAAAAATTAAAATGAAAAAGACAAGGCAAACATGCGTTTTCTGGTTAGTTTTAATAGGCAAGGATGGTTTAAATTTTTTTAAAAATTCCTTAGATTATAAATTTAATGTCACGTCACTAAATGTTTTACAAATACAGGAATATGATGTACATTTTACGCATATAATAATCATATTTATAATGGGGATAAATTATGTATACAAGTAAATTACATTTTAAAATTATAGACTTCTAGCTAATTTACTTTTATACTCTTTTGAAAAATCTTCCGTTATTCAGTTATCATTTGCATTCAGATATGTAGAGAACTTCATAATTTAACCTTCTAAATGCAGATGAAATTTTAAAAACTATTTATTATGAACATTTAACTAATAATAATATAAAATCTGAATTTTTAGATACTTTATTTAAGTTACAGCTCATGTTAATTACCATAATATGCTTATGATAAAACTGATGAATTTAATTTTAGAATTAATAAATTAACTAACAAAATTTCGAATATTTCTATTAAAATTTATAAAAATGTAGCTTTTAGTCAATTAGATAAAGTATATAAAATCTGTTGTAAATTAAAAAACACCAGAAAACTAATTAAGAGTCTAAAAATACCCTACTTATTAATAATAATATACCAATAACATTTATTAAACACTGGCTAATCTATACTATATATTTATTAATCCCTGGTAATGCATTGTTTGTAACAGTGGAGTATGGCTTAGTTATTAACTACAGAAGGATCCCATAAATCTTGAAGGTATTATAAGACGATTGAAATTGCCATTTGTATTTACACTTATTCATGAAGCTGATGATTAAGCTGTTTAAATCTTCACTGCTCTCAAGAAGATTAAAAATAAAAACTAGAGACTTATTGTAACTTATGAAGCAGAAACTTGGACTACTACACGAAAGAAAAAAATTGCTTAACAGAAAAATGTTTAGAAAAATATATGGACCAATCAATAATGCAAATATCTGTAGGCCTAGGAATAATTCAGAATTAAGTAAGCTCGATAAATAAAATGATGTAGTAAATATAATAAAAACCGAAAGAATACAATGGCTCGGATGACTGAAGCGAATGAGTGATGAAAGAGTAAGAGCAAAAAATAAAATACACTGTCCAACATTACAAATGCAACGTCGAGAAGAAGTTGCCTTAAATTGACGAAACTCGACAAACAGAGAGAGACGGCAGTGAACAATAAGTGGTCTGTATTTTGAAATGATATGTATAATTCAAAGCGAGAACAGGGTCGGGTCAGTATACTGTAAGGCCACCTGGACGGCGATACACGAAGCAACGCGTCCAGCGACAGAGTTAACGAGAGTAGGATGGCGTCCCGAAGAATGGCTCTCCATTCCCTGTCAACCATTTGCTAAAGTGCGTCTTCTTAAGGAGGCAGTGGCAGAATCTGCAAATGGTATCCAATCATACCCCAAACGCACTCAATTGGTGAGAGATCTGGCAAGCTCGGTGGCCAGGGAAGCAGCCGTACACCTTGCAGGGCATGTTGGCTGATGCGATCAATGTGTGGTCGGGTGTTATCCTGCTGATAAAGGGTATTGGGCACCTCCTGAAGGTAGGGGAGTGTCACTGGCCGCAGCACATCATCCACGTAACGTGGATACGAACTAGAGGTGACCTGGAATCGTATGCAATAGCGACCCAAACCCTGTGTGATGATTTATTTAAAATAAATTTATTTATCCAAGTGGGGTTGATACTATTACCAAAAATCATTATTACCATTACCAAAAGAAGAAATGCTACAAATGAAGAATATCCTCTTATGTCTTCTGTTCAGAACTTGCAGTAATATTGTATCACCCTCGAAATAAAATTATAATTCTGAATGCATTTGCAAATAAAGTTCATTGGTTTTGAATAAATCTCATTTAATAATTCGTCAAATGTAAAGCAAAATATTCGACTAATTTACTTAAGAATGCAGTTGGTTCAGCTGGATGGTGTAAAAACAAGATCCTACATTTAAAAAACTCAAACTGTACGAAAAAAAATTAATAAAATTTTATGCAAATTGTTCACTTTTTATTTTTTGTTTTTTAATATTTCATCTTATTCATGATATTCAAATGCATTTTTTTTAATTAATGAGGAACAACAATACTTACTAAAGCACTTTCTCTAAGTTTTTTATTTCTTTTATTATATCCAGTGTTAGAAATGCTTCATATGCTGACGTTGTCACAATGATTCCTTTCGGTACAACAAACTATAAGGAAAAAATCTTTTGATGAATATGTTGCAAAATTGATATTTAAATAATTCCAAAATTTAAAAAAAATATATCGCACCGTTTTATCGTAAAATGTCATTTGAGTCAATTTTCCAAGAGAAGAGCCTTTCCCGCCTGAAACTTCTAAAGAATTGGCTATATCCTCGGATAATTTCACAGTTAAAGGAAAAGCTGAAACGAAATTTTAAATAATTACAAAAAAATTCCTATAATGGTCTTTAGTAAAAAATTTATTATGTCTAATCTGTTTCCAACATGATGTTTTTATCACCGAGATTCTGTTGGAAAAAGCATTTAACTCCTGATATTTTTAAATCGAATTAGAAAAATGGTGTTTCTATAACAATGTATTCTTTTCAAACCTTAATGCTGTAAAAGTTTAAATCAATTATTATACAGTGCAATATGATGGCAACCACTCAGTTCAAATCGTGTTGAATTAAATATTAATCTGTGGAAGGCAGATGTTGCCATCATCAATCATAAGAAAATATGTGAACATTTTATTTTTGAACTAGAAATTATTGAAAAAATTGAGGGGGAACATGAAACACAAGTGTCGTAAAATGTACTTTACGACGTCTAGTGAATACATACTGAAACAAACTCTAGTATTCGTGATTCAAATATTTATAATTCTGTCTCTAGATGGCAGTATAAGCGTGTTGTCTAAAGAAGAGCTACCATTCAAAGAATGAAATACGAAGTTGTTGTTGCTGTTATTGCACAAGCACTGAGTTGGGCTCTACCAGTTAAATAGAAGCAGTTGTGTGAAGTCTTCGTAATTTTGAAGCAGCGACCAAGCGGAATACCTTCAATACTTGGCCTGCCACTTACGGACTTATCATTTTACTTGGAGGACATTGTGACCACGCCCAGTTTTAACTTGCCCCAGCCGCCTTTAGCAAGCACGGTGGATCTTCAGTTAAGCCGGATATCGAATTCACTACTCTCCGATAATGAGAACTTCTCCCAAACCAACGAAGCCACTGCAGCCCTGTAAGATAGAAGTGAGAATCGGAGTCATCTTGACCCATGGGGTAGCAAACAAGTGTCTGCATAAATGCAGTAAGTCATCCATTAGTATTTATTTTATAGTGCTTTAATGTTTATCGTGATGTCCATGTGCTGGCGTTCAAATAAACAAAGATATGTATCTTGTTGTTTATTATGCTTATCGTCAGTGTATTATATCATGAAAAACTATTAAAATTAATTACACAAGGAAACTTTTTCTGATGAATAGACTTAGTGCCTATTTCATCGGCTTAGTGATAATACTTAAGAAAGTCTTTTTATTATTAGTAAATACCTCAGACTAAAGTATTTACTTAAGTATAGATTTTGAATTTATTATATACAGAGAGTATTAACAAATTTTTAGAACGATTTCGGGGCTGTTTAATTAATATTTAAAAGTTAAAGACTATTTTTTTTTAAATTATCGATCTGATAGCTTTTTTCTGGACTATAAGTCTGCATCGTGATTTCCATGATAGAAGAGGTTTTCGTAAAATCTCTAGGGGTATTGCTTTCCATTCCTCTTCTACTACTTTCCAGAGTCCATCTATCGTGGTGGGTTTGCGTTTAGAAAGAGCTCTTTTTAACAGACCAAAGGCACAATAGTCCATAGCTGAAACGTCAAGGGACTTCACAAGAATATGTTGAAAAGGTATATATGCAAATATATATTAGTCTTCATTTTTTCAAGGAATGCAGTGGTAGTTTTCGAAGTATGTCTTGATGCAGTTTCACTCTTTGAAAGTCTTTGGGATAAAGAAGTGGAATTTCTTCTGTAAATATAGGACGTAAAATCTTCTCCTGATAGTATGATGAGTTGATTTTAACATTTTTTTTCTACTCTTTTTATTTTTAATTTCCCATTGTAGGAGAAAGCTGTGACTATCATAAGCCCTTTTCTGAAACTTTCTTTACATTGACGGAACCAGGTTTGTACAT
>JAJQOW010001964.1:0-15000 GCA_037975125.1 Latrodectus hesperus | reverse complement strand
GCCGCTGCTTCTTGAATTATTTCTTCGACATCTTCCACATTTACCCCTTCAAAACCGGTTTGCTTCGTTAATTTCACTATCTCTTCCACTATTTCATCCACATCGACAGAGTGTCCAACGTCATCGCTCTTACTTAAATCCGGCTAAATATTCTTCCATACTCCTTTCAAAGATATTTCTGTTACCTCATTCCAAGAAAGGCCTATGTTTTCTACAGCATCCACGATGTTGTAGTTTTTCCAAAATTCTCTTATGGACTGATTCTCTTCTCCGTCTGTTTTTTCAAAAATTTGGTTAAACGTTCGCCGCAAGTAATAAGCCTTAAAATTTGATATAATGCCTTGGTCCATTGGTTGAATTATGGCAGTTGTGTTAGGCGGCAAGAAAACCACTTCGACTGGAATGCATGTTGTTAAGTCTGATAAATTTGTTGGGTGGCTTGGAGCATTACCAATTAACAGAAGTGCTTTTTATTCAAGTTTTTTAATTTCGCAATAACGTTAAACAGACGGGCAGAAATGTTCAGTAAACAAGTCCTGGAAAATTTTCGCAGTTATCCATGATTTTTTATTAGACTCCCAAATTACAGGTAAAGTTGGTTTAGATATGCCTTTCATCGCTCTTGGGTTTTTGGAATGGTAAATTAGTAATGGTTTTAATTTAAAATCTCCACTTGCGTTAACACCTAGTAGAAGGGTTAAGCGATCTTTTGCAGCTTTAAATCCTGGTGCCCGTTTCTCTTCACGGGATAGAAATGTTCGTTTCGGCATTCGTTTCCAAAACAAGCCTGTTTCATCAACATTAAAAACCAATTCTGGAAGATAGTTTCCTTCTTCAATTATTTTTTTAATATCGCTGGAAATTCAGCCGCCGCTTTTGTATCACCACTTGCTGCTTCTCCTGAAATCCTTATGTTGTGAAGGTTATTTCGATGTTTAAATCTATTAAAGCATCCTCGACTAGCAACGAAAGTTTCACTTGTGTCAATTGTCTCAGCCTGAATGTAATTAAAAATTCTTCTAGCTTTTTCCATTATGATAGATTGGCTTAATGGCATATTGCGGTCAATTTCGTCGTCAATCCATATAGACAGTCGTTTTTCCATTTACTCTATGATATTATTTCTAGAACGGGTAATTCTAGTTGCAGAGCTTGACGTAGTTGTAGTTGCCAATGACAGTATTTTTTCCTTATTCTTCATGATGGTCCTTATTGTTGAAGTTGGCAAATTCAATGAAGCACTAATTAGAGTTTGACGTTCACCAGAATCTAATCTTCTAATCACTTCCATTTTAGTTTTGAGTGAAATGCTTTTTCTGGTTGCTTTCTTTTCTTTTTCATTATCACCCATAGTAAAAACTAAAGATCAAAATATTTGACACTGTAATATAGTATTAAATATGTAAATTAATACCAACTTATAAGAATGTCAACAAATGTTTCCAATAATAAAAATATGTTTGTACAATACCGCGCCAAACAAGAAACACAAGTACACTCTTTCGGATATGTATTTGAAACCTATCGCTGCATAATATTTCGGGGAATCCCCGTATGCAGCAAGCGATTTCGTGGAATCCCCTGGTTGAAATAAAAGAGCGCTAAACCGAAACAGCGTTAAGCGGGTTCTTACTGTAGTTATAAAGTTGACTTCCCTACAAATCCCAAGCATATTCTGTTGGAAGAAGATAAGGTACCTTAACGAGATATATATATAGAAGGATCTTATTATCTTTACAATCATAACTATAAGAGTCGTTCAGTAAGTGACAGAGCGTTGTCTAGAATATTCTACACCACCAGAGGAAAAAGATCATCCTCGTACCAACGAGAAATTAAAAAATGTTTCATACGCACTAAAGGTGGTCACAGTAATTGCAGAAATCTCCGAATCATCACATTAGGAAGCGTATTCTGCCCTGTCAATAAGATAGTCGTTTGGAGTTCCTCTATGGACCGTCAGGTGGTGCAGCGATCGATTATCAATATTTCGCTTTCTGCACTTGCTGATCAGCAAGCGCACGTTCTTTTTGTCGTTGCGACTTATTAACAGGTGTTTGCGTGTTGATTTTCATCAATAGTTAAGAATGGCTTCTCAGATTTCATAGTAACGTGCTGTTAAAAGTTATACAGGATTGCTGTCTTCCTGGCCACCATTGAGAATGTAATAGTCATTAGCTCTGGAAGAAAATAGGGATTCATTGCTGAAGAACACATTTGTTTACTCAAACTTGCTGATCCATGTAATATGTATTTTTAACCTTTCAACCCTTCATTGGGTCGATAAACAGGGTACCAAGCATACTCGGAGAACTAAACACTGGGAGTTTCGTGTTAGGCGCTCCAACTTACTGGAACACATGCTTAGCACCCCAGGGCACTCGGTCACGAAAACAGGTATGGGGATTGTAGATATTTTTGTGGGGGGTGGTGTCAGTCGCCTTCACGTGGCGCCCCTGTTTTCACTAAACGACTAACTCCTGTCGCTTCGTGCAGCCTACTACGTTCTTTAGGCTTGAGGATCATCTTGCTGCTGTTTTTCTGAAAACCTTCACCGTTTGGGTTTGAAGGACTCTCCGATCTGCCCTTTTTGTGGACTAGAGGACATGACTGGGGACCACCTATACACTTGCCCTGGACTTTCAGACGTCGCAGTTAGAAATTCTGCGGAAGATGACTTTTCATTCACCTCAAGATTGTATTGGGCTGCCCGACAAAGACTGGCGGTTAAAAAACCAAGGTCGGGTTTAGGATAAAAAAAAAAGATTTTGGCCCTTATAGGCTGTAGTGCCATTAAGTTTAGTTTAGTGGTAAGATTACAGTTAGTTAAAAGGATATAGTATATAGCATAATTTATTTCCACTATCTGAAAAATCAATATTTTTACAATTTAATTAGATATTTGAAGGTTTCTATTTAATATTAAAATTTTAAACATCACCCAGCCTGTATAGTAGTTTATGCCCTCGGCTCTAACCGAGTGGACTTGAGTTCGAATCCCGAAAAAGGCTTGGATGTAATACTGGGAGGAAAGTCGGATTTTATGCCTGTAATAGACCCCCGTTTCGAAGGAAAAAAAAAGCAGTGCACCTGTTTCTGTCTGGAGTCATCGTCAATGAATGTTCTCTACTTTTGCTTGTTTGCCCTTTCTCATGCACACTAGATGGAGACGCAGAACAAAAAAAGAAAAAATTTCAAATCATTAATCTCCCTTTCAGTAACATATTTTCTTAAATTCATTTAAGTTTATAGTACTTATCAAAAATTATGTATAGTAAAATACTTATTTTGATTAATTGCTTTTTCACCTATTGTTAAACTTAGCCGATTGGAAAATATTGTCCTTTTTTCCTGTTTCTAATGGGTGATTATTACCATATAAAAGGATTCAGATTTCACCTTACAAAGTTAGTCCGCTGAATTCAGTTACCTACACAATTTTCTTGATTAAAAAAATCGTTGACAAAAAACACTGAGACCGTAATACTCACTTTTACTCATTATCGTCCCCTTCTCTATAAAATAATGATACAGAATTTTTAATATCGAAATCATTTTCTCTTAAAAAAGCAACCATATTGAATTTCTGTTAGCAATATAATTTTAAAAAAATTTCACAAACCTACAAAAAAGCTCATTTTAAATTCCTTTGTAGCACTTTTATCGCCATGATTGTAGACTTCAATTGTAACGTCTTCCACGACCTTAATCTGACCTCCAGGCATAATTATAAACCCTGATGGCAAACTATTATAAATATCGGATATTAACAAAATTATTAATATTTAACAGGTTTAAATTTTTAAACTATGTACATTATATAAACAAAAGAAAGACATACTTATATGCATTCATGTTCCTTAAATTATCATACTTCAATAATAAATTTTTTAAATCCTACATACTTTGCGAATGGTTCTGAAGCCTTAGACAAATGAAACCCAAATCCGTTCTGTGAAGGAATGAAACTGGTCACCACAAATGCATCATTAAGGAAATAATCGAACAAAATTATGATTGAGCGTCTGGTTTACCTCTGGAATATAGCCTATTAAAGAATTGAAAGTGCAACCAGCCATGTTTGATGAATTACCTGTATAAACAAGTGGAATTTCAGCAAATTTTAGCAAACACGTGAAACAAGTCTATGTCATAATAAACTTACGTACATGAGAAGTAATTCGTTCATTTTAATGGATTTAATACATTTATGAGAACTATCGTTTTTCTACATTACATTCATTTAACGTACAACGTATTTAAGTATTTCAAAATTTTGTTGGTTATATTGTGAACTATTGAGATAAATTTCATTAATACACTAATTTATTTATTTATTTTATTCAATTTATTATTTATTTTATTTTATTTTATTAAGTTATAAATTTATTTTATATTCTGTAGCAAAAGGAGAGAGAATATTAACTTTATAATTGAAAAAACTAAACTTAATTTTTGAACAACAGAAATGAATTTCATAATTCAAATTTGAGCATAAAAACTTTCATCGATAATAAAGTGCTTTTCTCAGACTTTTTTATTCAGAAAACATTTGTATACATATTTGAGAATTTTTAAGTAAAATAGACGAACAACGCTTCTTTAAATTGTTGCCGATTTGAATGTTGGGGCATTAACATGCATCACACGAATCAATTATTCAGAAAATTATCGTTAATAGGAGCTATCGAAATCAAAAAGGCAGTCTTGTGCCATGCCCTCCTAATATGCAAATCATTGCACAATGCTTTATTGGCCATCAATTTCGCTAATGCACAATTTATGGTTGAAAATATCCTGCCTGGTTCGACGAATCTTGTTTCAGTTGTATCAAATGGATGGATGCAATAAGGTGATCAAAACATTTCTACAAGAGTCAAGAAGGGGCTGCCTAAAGTTGTAAATGTCTCTGTGACAGTATGTGATTTGTCTTGCTGTCATGATATGGGAGCAAGGGTGCGCCCGGAAGCGAATTCAGTAGGTCTCCAATATGTATTTGGTGTCAAACCTTCATTCATGTCCATTCCACACACAATTCCAGCAATACAATTCGATAAACCCAGAATCATTGATCCCTTGTGGGATGCATTGGAAGGAGCCATTCAAAAAATATCTGCCCCACTTTGCACTTCAATGAATTTGCTGATTATTTCACTCTATTTTCGGTTTGAATATTCTTCACATTACTCTTAAAAAGTATTCAAGTTCATGCCATGTGCTTTTGCAGCATTTCTGTTTCGCCATGTTGGGTTTACGCCTTTATGATATTGGGTTGGAAACTAAGTAATTGCGGATTTTACTCATAGATGGGTTCAGGTGAACTTTTAGGTTTGCAGACGTAGTACAAATGTAAAACACTTTTTGTTATTTGATAGTTGGCAATTCAGCTGTCAATCAGTAACAAAAAGTTTTTCGTTTGGCGTTCGTTGAAAAATGGAAAATCAAAAGGAACATTTTCCTCATATTTTGCTTTTTTATTTCCGCAAAGGGAAAAACGCATCGCAAGCTCATAAAAAGTTATGTGCTGTTTATGGTGACGAAACCTTCAAAGAACGGCAGTGTCAAAATTGGTTTGCTAAATTTCGTTCTGGTGATTTTTCACTCAAAGATGAAAAACGCTCTGGTCGTCCAGTTGAAGTTGATGACGACCTAATCAAAGCAATAATCGATTCGGATCGTCACAGTACAACACGTGAGATTGCAGAGAAGCTTCATGTGTCACATACATGCATTGAAAATCATTTAGAACAACTTGGCTATGTTCAAAAACTCGATACATGGGTTTCTCACGAGCTGAAAGAAACGCATTTAACGCAACGCACTAACAGCTGCGATTTGCTAAAAAAGAAAGTAATGAAAATGATCCATTTTTAAAACGCCTGATAACTGGCGATGAAAAATGGGTTGTTTACAACAATATCAAGCGGAAAAGATCGTGGAGCAGGCCAGGTGAACCAACTCAACCAACATCAAAAGCTGATATTTATCAAAAGAAGGTTTTGTTATCAGTTTGGTGGGATTACAAAGGAATTGTCTACTTTGAACTCTTACCACCCAACCGAACGATCAATTCTGATGTCTACATTGAACAACTAACGAAATTAAACAATGCAGTTGAAGAAAAGCGGCAAGAATTGACAAATTGAAAAGGTGTTGTATCCCATCATAACAGTGCAAGGCCACACACATCTTGGGTCACTCGGCAAAAATTATTGGGGCTTGGTTGGGATGTTTTTCCACATCCACTATATAGGCCTGACCTTGCACCATCTGATTAATTTTTGCTTCGATCGTTACAAAACTCCTTGAATAGTAAGAATTTCAATAATGATGATGTCAAATCGTACCTGATTCAGTTTTTTGCTAATAAAAACCAGAAGTATTATGAACGTGGAATTATAATGCTGCCTGAAAGATGGCAAAAGATCAGTGATCGAAATGGGCAGTGCATTACAGAATAAAGTTATTTAGTTCCATGAAAAAATTGTCTAAAGAAAATGCGCAATTACTTAGTTGCCAACCCAATATTAACCCGATTTTCTGGAACTTGAATTAATGTTAATTTATAATATACATTGTGTGTTGACGTATATATTTTTCGATATATATGCTTAGTTCAAATTCAAAAGGTATCTCTTACCTAAATTCCGCATCTTTTCTCCGAATAAATATACCTCATAATCTGGCCCTCCTTCAACAGAAACTGTTCCCCGAAACGCTCCGACTTGCACGTAAAAATTCAAAGATTCAGAAAATCTGTATGAAAATTTCAAACAACTTTATTTTTCCAATTGAAATTCTAAAATACAAAAAAAACTAAATTCAATTTTAGACTTCAAAACTGATTTTAATTCTAAGTTACATTTGTAGTGTCTTCTGCAATAATAAAAAAATATTTTTCATTCCTAAGTATAGTATTCTCAGAAATTTGATCCCACAAGAATATAATTTAAATCAAAAACATGTGTGCAAAAATTATTAAATAATTACACTAAAAATTTAACGTATTTTTAAACACATTTTAAACTATTGAGAAATTATAGATTTTGTGTAGAATTCACATCTACACGAAAGAAACGTGTCATTAGTTTCCTAAATAAAACAGAGAATATAAATTAAAATAATTTTTAAGCTAAATTAAACGATTAAATCTAACGCGTATTTGGTCGATTACCTTAAAATATTTTTGAATTTTACCGTAAACTTAGAGACAGGATCAAATTTTTTTTTTTTACAAAATTTATTATGTGTTTTCTGGAAAAATTTAATCTTAAGCTTTAATTTATTTGCCTTCTTTGAGTCAGGTAATGATTTCTTATGCAAATATGTAGTTTTATGTATAAAAATTATAAAGTAAAAATAATAGACTTACTTGTATACATAAAAAAGAAATTATTTAGATAAAATATTCATAAAGTAGAAATGAACATTTCATTTACTTTTGAATCGGAGGTTCCAGCAAACTGTCCCAATCCAGTTTCGCCATTGTACTTGCAAACCCACAAGGACTGGTGTCAAATGTAAAATCATATACATTCGATGAAGCAGTCCATCTGCAATAAAAATTGTTAAAAATAATTTTTTTTTCTTTATGCTATTTATTTTGAAGGAAAAATTCATTTTCTGTAAAATAAGATCTGTTTATAAAGTGAATTATTGCATAATTCATTACTATTAATTAAAATATTTACAAGCTTACTTAATTCAATTTTTCTAATTTTGATTATTTTTTATGGTAGGTAAAATATTTCTAAAGGGCAGTTTCTAAATGGCTCGATTATGCCGTTTTTTAAATTATTCATTTTCGGTTTTTTGCGAAGGAGATAGCAAATATAGGCTTATTTAATCGCTTTCTTTAGCAATGGAATGTGCTTGATTTGACTTGATTAATTAAGCTTTTTCTATTCGTACTATTACTTTTTGCAAAATGCCAGAGCAAATAGCCTGTAAGGTTTACTTTCTCTCAAGACTCCGTGGTATAAGACTATCATAATAAATATATATATATATATATATATATATATATATATATATATATATATATATATATATATATATATATATATATATATATATATATATATATATATATATATATATATATATATATATAGTGGGGGACGGTGTCTAGGGGTAATGATGTATTTAAAAAGAGATGATGGGCCATAATTGAAACAAAATTAATTTATTAAAGAAAGTATTAGAATATTATTAAGAACTATTAGGTTATATCTAACTTACTATTTACAATATTTACATTTTTAAAAGAAATAAGTAGACAGCAGCATCATGGCTGACTTACTAACTGCGTAGTAGTTTCTTTGTCTCCATTTCGGGAGAAAACAAATTAGCGGCCTATCCTCTCGGAGTTCAATTAGCAGAGTGACTTACTTTCACAGATGTTTCTCTTATATCTACAATCAACACGAGTCTGCTCGATGCTGCCATCTATTGACATATGTTATTACGAAAATATAATCCTACAGACTCGGCCATCCTGCAAATCACTGGCCTCAGTGATTATCATAATTTCAAACAATTACAAAATGAGACAATGATAAAAATGAAATATTTTCACAAGTATAATAATTAAAATATAAGCAAGTTAAAGTCTCTATTGCTATAAGCAAAAATGTTCATTATATTAATCTAAATTGAAAATATCATCTGCAAATGGCTAATATTTTATATTTACCAAAAGGAAAAAAATACAAAAGTAACATTAAAATAAGACTCACATTATACAATAAAATTCTATAAATGATAACTGCTTATTTTTCACCCTGGCGAATAAAATTTCATTAAATCCGCGGATGAGGTTGTTCGGTTAGGACCTTCATGAGAACCTATTTTTTCTAACTCATACCTATCCTTAGCATTTGCTTTGACTACTCGGTATGGTCCTAAAAACTTAGGTCTTAGTTTTAAACCTGTCCCGAATTGTGTCCTTTGAATAACCACCAAGTCTCCTTTCTGGTACACTGGGGCTTTCTTGCGTTTCTTATCGTACGTCTTCTTGTTCTCTGCCTGGATCTTTTGGATGTTTCTTTTCGCATCTTGCCGTAATAGATTTCTCTGTTCTTGCAATTCTTCCATTACTTCTTCCATTAGTAAGTTTCGTATGTGAATGTCTTCTTTATTTCTCATTGTTATACCAACTAATAATTCAAATGGAGACCATTTTGTACTTCGGCTGGTGGTGCTGTTAAGGATTCGCTGCAATTTATCCACGAACTTGTACCATTTAGTGGGATCTTCAATTGATAGTTTAGTCAAAACGGGTATAAGAGTACGATGAACTCTCTCAACTTGACCGTTTCCACGAGGTACTCCGGTGGCAATTTGGAGATGTTGTATATCCTCTTCTGTGCAATAATCACTAAATGCTTTGGAGGTGAATGCTGAACCTCTGTCCGTTATTATCCTTCTAGGATTACCGAATGTCTTTTGTTGTAGTTTTAATTTTTCAAGAGCATCTTCTGCTGAAGTTGATTTGACAGGGTAAAGCCAAGTGAATTTGGTAAACGCATCTACGATGGTGAGAATATGCTGATAGCTTTTGTTGGTTGATGGCAAAGGACCAATAAAATCAATGTGATAAGTACTTAAAGGTACATCTTCTTTTGGAATAGGATTTAGAAATCCTTCTTTTTTACCACTCTTTTTGTTTGACAATATACAAGGTACACAATTTAAAATTACGTTTTGTATTCGTTTATCCATATTAGGTATGAAAAATTCTCGTTTGATTATTTCCTTCGTCTTCGCAGTTGAAAAATGTCCCTCTTCATGAGCCGCTTTGATGACCTCTGCCTGCATGGCCTCTGGTACAACGATTAGTTCTCGACCATTTACATATTTGTACAGAATGTCGTTTTTAAGGAAAAAATCTGAAGTGTCGTTGCAATCGATTAAGGACTTCCAACTTTGGATGTTTTCGTCATTCTGCTGGGCTAATTTCAGTTTTGCAGTAATAGTGTCATTCGTAATAATGGAAACTGGATATCTGCTCAAAGCATCTACATGTTGCATTCTTTCACCCGGTCTATGTATAATTTCGTAGTCAAATTCTTCTAATAGTAGGGCCCATCTTGCTACTCGAGTTATTAAATCTTTCTTATCCATTGTTTTTGAAATGCTGAACAGTCCGTTACAATTTTGAAATGATTACCTAACAAATAAGTTCTAAATTTCTTTAAAGCGTTAACTATAGCAAGGACTTCTAGTTCGTAACTACTATATTTCTCTTCCGCTGGAGTTGTTTTTTTGACATATACTGAATAGGATGTAATTTTCCGTCATCACTTTTCTGTAATAAAACGGCGCCATATCCGTGCTGGCTTGCATCCGTATGTAATTCTGTTGGTTTTCCTTGTGCGAAAATTTTTAGAACTGGACTTTCGGTTAATAAACTTTTCAAATGATCAAATGCTTTAATTTGAGGTTGTTCAAATACAAAAGAATTTTCTTTTTTCATCAGGTCGCTTAAAGGTTTGGCTATTTTGGAATATGATGGAATAAATTTACGGAAATAACCGGTCAATCCCAAGAAACTTTGAACTTGTTTTACTGTTGTTGGTACTGGAAACTTCTTGACAGCTAGAGTTTTTGCAACTGAAGGGCGAATAGTTCCATTTTCGATAATGTGACCTAAAAATTCTACTTTTCGTTTTAAAAATTGGCATTTCTTGAATTTTATTTCTAAACCATATTTCGATGCAGTTTCAAATACCTTTTTAAGTTTTTCTAGACCTTCCTTTTCATCTTTCGATGGGATTATCAAATCGTCCATGTAAATTATAACGATGCCTTTCCTCATGAGTTCTCGAAATATGCTGTACACATATCTTTGAAATACGCTCGGACTGGTACTGAGACCGAATGGTACTTTATTGAATTCAAATTGTCCATCTGGAACAACAAAAGAAGTGAATTTTCGACAATCTTCATCTACATCAACGTGAAAAAATCCATTTTTCAAATCTAATGTAGTATATACATTTGCTTCCTGGAGTTTATCTAAAACGTCTTCTATTAACGGCAATGGAAACCTATCTTTAACCAATTTTCGATTTAGTTTTCTATAATCAATGCATAATCTATTACTACCATCTTTCTTTTTAACTAACACAATTGGACTTGCATATTCCGATGAGCTTGTTCTTATTATTCCTTGTTCTAACCATTCGTCGATTTGCTGATTTACTGCTTTATTTTCTGGAAACGATAAACGGCGAGCATGTTGATAAACTGGTATGTCATCTTTTAAGATAATTCTCATAGAGACGTCTGTTTTTTCGGTCTTCTTTGGTTCATAGTTCGAAATTAATTTCAACAATTCTTGCTTTATTCGTCGGTCTTTAATATTTTCCAAATCGATTTCATCGTCTGTTTTTACTTCGCTTACCGGTGAATTTATTAACCAAGTATTTTCACGTTTATGAACTTTAGTACCTTCTTTGGTAAATTCAAGTGAAGCGTGTTCTAGAATATCTGCACCTATGATAGCTTGAAAATTTAGACGAGATTTCGGTACTACGTGCCACATAAGAGTGTATTTTTCTTCGTCTATCTCCACTTCCTGTTGGAATGAACCTTTGGTTTCTACCTGACCTCCTAAACCTGACAGCATTATTGTTTTATGTGTAAGCTCTGAGGGTTTGACAATTCCTCTACTCAAATCTTCGCGTATGAGTGAGACCGAACTTCCAGTATCGATGAGAGCTTGAAAACTTTTTTCTTTCATAATTATGCATTTTGTCTTCATTCCTCCTTTAAGGGTAAATGAGCAGTTCTGCACAGGCGGAGTAGTAGGCTTATTTTTGCCGCGTTTGGGACAATTTATGGCATAATGTCCTGGTGCTTTGCAATGGCTGCAGTAAATAACTTTCGTTTTTTCGGCGTATCTATTACGATGATCTAAATTAAACGATCTTTTCTCGAATCTGTCATTTCGTGAATATTCTGCCTTTGGCGAATTGTATTCAAAATTTCTCGTTCCTTTAATATCATATCTACTCTTAAATGGTGAATAGCTTGATTTCGGTTTCAGAGTTCTTCGAACATCTTCATATTCTTCGAATCTCTTCGCCAGTTCCGTCGGTGTGTTTATCTTGGACCATTCATCTATGAGGTGTTCTTGAATTTCAGGAGGTGCTTTTCGTTTCATCTGATCTGCTATGATCAGATCGCGTAACTCATCATAAGTCGATATTTTTAACCCTAGTGTCCACCCGTCAAAGTAAGTTTGCAGTTCATGGTGAAAATCTTCCCATGTTCTTTCGGCGTTCTTCTGATGAGACATAAATAACTGGCGTAGCTTTTCCGGAGATAATTTAAATCTTTTTAACAGTAAGTCTTTGACGTGGTCATAATCGTTGGCTTGGTCCGCCGGCTCCCTTGCAATCATATGGGCTACCTCAATGGGTATTAGACCTAGAAGCTTCTGCACCCAATTTTGTTTCGGTAAAAACGTTAGTTCTGCATGTCGCTCGAAAAGGGTTAAGTTGAGACTAATGTCGTCTTTCATATTGAATTTGTGAAAATTCTCGTACACGGGCTTATTTGACGATGAAATATTTATCGCTGGATTTTCCGGAATTATATTTTGTTGGACTTGAATTCGTAATTTCTCGAGTTCGTGCGCTTCTCGACGCTTTTGGTCTTCACGCTCTTCTTGGCGAATTTTGTTTGCTCTTTCTTCGGTTTCACGAAGCATTTTTTCTTCTTTTTCTGCAATCTCACGACGTGTCCGTTCTTCTTTCTCTGCGGTTTCACGACGTGTTCGTTCTTCGGTGATGCTAATTAACAACATTTTCGTATCTTCTTCTACGTAACCAGGGTCAGTTATGATAAGTTCTTTAAGTTTTGGCTTTGTCGTGGGTGTATCTACAGTTAGACCTAACTCACCTGCTAATTCTATTAAATCTTCTTTTTTGTACTGTAGTAAATACGCCATTTTAGTGGTCATTCAGAGAATCAATTAATTTTTAACAAAATAAAACCTTTTACTTATTTAGAAAGTGCTTAGATCAATTTTAGTTTGAAACCTTTCAAAATAATTCAAATATAAAAAATAAAATGCAATATAGTATATAATTTCTTAATATAAAATAATCAATTACCTGAAAATTCTGGCACTGAAAATATATAAATGCACTGAGAATGAAAATATAAAAACAAACTATCTTGGATTTTGTTTAAAAATGAAAAATAATTTAACACAGTATACAATATATATAAAATAATAATATGCTATTAATATTTATGCATGCACCAAAATTTCATTGCATTTCTTTCTTATTTTTATATGAAGGCTTTAAAATATAAGTGAAAATAAAACTGAAAGATATAAGCATAAAATATGTTTCACCACAAATAAATAAAATAAAATAATCTCTCTTGAATACCAAAAAAATAAAATTAATGCAGTAAGAGAATCGGTTGTTTTGAAAAATGGAATCATTAACAGACAGAAATATTATCAAGAAACTTAAATCACTTGAACGAAACGTTGCATCTGGACGATTGCCAAATCATTAGTCACTCAAATTTGAAAATAAACTCTTGCACTGGTATTGCTATAAAAAATAGATCGTAGTTCTGAGTCAGCAAAAATGCAATAAATTGAAAGAGGATTATAAATGTATGGGTAAAACTGTTAGATACGTTTGAATTGTTAAATATTGGAGCTGATTCTTGATTTTATCACACACATTGAACTGAACGCGCACAAACACAAATTTCACTTGAAGCACACTTTTTTGATGATGTTCTCGATGATGTATTTCGACGGTATTTTCGGAGAATTTTTTTTTTCGGCACTCACCACTCGCTAACGTAGGTGTGGTTTTTCTTTCGTAGCTCGATTCGTAGATTTTTATCGCTGGTTTTTCACTAGGTCGAAACTTTGCTGGGATGATTTGCTTTTGACGCGATTCGTTGGGTTTCGCTGGAGACACTCTTTCTATTCGATGAAATTCGCTGGAAATTCGCAGGAGAACCGGTGTTGAGGAATTGGGAGCGCTTCGCGATCAGTTGTCGCGCGGTTGACTCTCAATTTGCAGGATTGTTGCTCGATGAGTTGTGTCGCCGGATTGTCGCTGGATCTCAGAGATTGTGGTTTCGCTGGATCGTCGCTGGGTCTCAGAGATTGCGGTTTCGATGTTTCGCTGGATTCGATGTGGCTCTGCTTCGGAGATTCTCGTAGTTAAATTCGCTGGTTCCGGAGCTGTTTGTCGATTTTGCTCTGCCCAGTAGCTTTGTCCAGTGGCTCTGCCCAGTAGCTTTGTCCAGTGGCTCTGCTTCGGAGATTCTCGTAGTTAAATTCGCTGGTTCCGGAGCTGTTTGTCGATTTTGCTCTGCCCAGTAGCTTTGTCCAGTGGCTCTGCCCAGTAGCTTTGTCCAGTGGCTCTGCTTCGGAGATTCTCGTAGTTAAATTCGCTGGTTCCGGAGCTGTTTGTCGATTTTGCTCTGCCCAGTAGCTTTGTCCAGTGGCTCTGCCCAGTACTGGGTATTCGATGAAGATAATTCGATGAAAACTCCGAGAGGTTAAAATTTTAAAATTATAATTCAAAATTAAATTTTATCTGAAATTCAGATCTCGGCCTGAACCCCCAAAATTTGTGGGGGACGGTGTCTAGGGGTAATGATGTATTTAAAAAGAGATGATGGGCCATAATTGAAACAAAATTAATTTATTAAAGAAAGTATTAAAATATTATTAAGAACTATTAGGTTATATCTAACTTACTATTTACAATATTTACATTTTTAAAAGAAATAAGTAGACAGCAGCATCATGGCTGACTTACTAACTGCGTAGTAGTTTCTTTGTCTCCATTTCGGGAGAAAACAAATTCGCGGCCTATCCTCTCGGAGTTCAATTAGCAGAGTGCCTTACTTTCACAGATGTTTCTCTTACATCTACAATCAACACGAGTCTGCTCGATGCTGCCATCTATTGACATATGTTATTACGAAAATATAATCCTACATATA
>JAJQOW010001963.1:0-28094 GCA_037975125.1 Latrodectus hesperus | reverse complement strand
CGTCATCCTTACTCTCATTGACTCTGTGCTTAGACGTGTTGTTTCGTGTAACAAGCGTCTCGAGCCAGAGCCCGGAGCCTCGGCTCCCAGAAGATTTTGGCTATGATTCAGTGACTTGGCGATGTAAAGAAAGCGATAAGTTTCTCTGGCTAGGAAGTTTATCTCATTGTTAAACATGGCGGATTTCACAGCTACGCTTTCCGTTTTCCTTTAGAAAAATGTATCGATTTAGTATTGTTATATTTTTATAAATATAACAAATTATTAGTTAATTAATTCATCAGGAATATAATTTCTTTGTATTATAAAAACAATGGATGTGTATGTATTGCGTTTACATGATCTTTTCCTCTCTAAAGATTAAACGACTTAGTATTGTTATATTTTCGTAAAAATAAGAAAGAATTTGTTTATTAATTCATTGTGAATATAATGTCTATGCATTATTAGAACTATTAATTATTTATTCATAAATAATTTACTATTGTTTATAAATATGTAAGTTGTTATGTTTATTAAACAGATTATGCATAATCAAGCATAAACCCTTTTGACATTATTGCAAACAAAGTAGCTGAAAAATATTTTATACGAAGTTTCTACTTAAGAAAGAATTTTATTTTTTGAAATTTATTTAGCTTGATATTTTGATTTATCTAAAGGAAGAGAAGAATTGTAGTTAATATTATATGATTCATTGTTTCTTTACAAAAATATTTCTCCTAATTCAGATTCTTTATTTTAATCACTGTTCAAATTCATCACCATCATGAGAACAGTATATTTTTTCATCAAGTACATCCTCACTGGGTACCTTCTGCTGAAATAGTTTTCTTCGAGAACTCATCTCTTTCATTTTCAGTTAATTTTATATTTGTACACTATTCTTTAGAAGTAAAACGGCTAACAAGAATAGGAAAATAATCTGGAGCTCAAAATTGAGCTGCTTATGAAAAAAGTTTTGAAGCAATATTTGTGGCTTTGGGCACGGAGTCATCCCAATGTTATATGAATTCTGAGAAATTTAGTGAAAAAAATTTATTTAGTTTCACCCTCAGTTTTTTACATACGATATTTTATTCCCATTTATATTTATAATATCTTTATTAAAACACAAAAATCAGAATGAAATGTTATACTGAGTGTCTTTTTATTCATATAAATGAAATTTATAAATTTTCCCGTTTTTAAAGAATATAAATCTTTTTGTATTTCAAATAAATGAGTCGCATTCTTAAATTGAACTACAGATGTTCAATATTTACAACTTGTGATATATCTTATTTTGAATTTTTAATTTAAAAAATAGACAATGTACACACTAAATAGCAAAATATTTTTTATTCAGCGGTTTTCTATTGAAATTTATATTACATACAAAGTTTATTAAAACAAATCATGTGTGCAAAAAATGCTTTAAACAATTTTTATTTTGAATTAACAGATATTTTAATTTTGGCTTTGGAAAAAAAACTTGAGATGCTAATTTATAATTAAAGCATGATAGTGTCAAAAACAATTTAGTCAAATTAATTTTATCATGGGAATACAGAAATAAGAAGGAAACGTGATAATGCAATTCACACTTCTTTGTTACTTTCATATTATCACATCCACCTTATCTGCGAAAAAATAAATGTCTTCAGCACCACATAAAATACAAATAAAGTTGTTATCTATTTCTATTTTAAATATGGTGCTAAGATATAAGCAAACTATTCCGCTTTTCCTTCATATTTCGAAAAAATATTAAAACTTGCAAACATATATCAACAAATCGACTAACACGAACCTCGTTTCAAATTAGACCGGGGAATAAGAAAACATAGGGTTACTAATATTAAGCCTGAACAATAGTCACATTTTACACCGCCAAATTATTGCAACTACTCTCTTCAAGTGCGCATGCGTTAGAATTCCCATTTGGAGCCGATGTTCCGGGCCCGGTCTCAAGACGCTTGTTTTCGTGTATCGCCGTCCACTGTGGGTCTACAACTTACTAACCCGACTCTGTTCTCTTTTCCTATTATTTTCGAAATATATAGATCCTTGCTGTCTCTCTCTGTTTGCCGAGTTTCGTCATTTTCTAACAACTCCTGCTTAGTATTGCATTTGGAATGTCGGGCAGTGCATATTGTTTGTACAGAAATTATTCAAATTTTTCTGCATCAAATGATTGTCAGAAAATTTTACGAGTAAACTATAAATATGTAAAGATAAGCAATCAATACTGTACCTGAAACTTGATAGATAAAATACGTGTTTTAGGCCACTGACAATGCTCACAGTTTTCTTGTCATATTCATGCTAATACTCACAATTAGTTAATAAGAAAAATCATTTTATAATTTAATAAAAAACATTAATTTATTATTAGTATTCGTTCAATTTTAAATGACAAAAAGTTTATTATGAAAAAGTGAACAACGAAAGTGTAAGTGAAATTTTGTGAGTGGAAACATGTTTAATTGTTTCAATAAATATTACAAACGATGAAGGATGATTGTTTAATGTTTCTTCTTAAAAATAATTTGCAACATTTTCAACAAAAATAAAGAATTCGAAATTTATTCTTCATTATAAAAATGGAGAGCTTATATGATTGACTCGCTCTGACTGAAGTGTATAACAAGACCTTTCCCCAATCACGCGCAAGAACTCTTCATGCCTCTCACCTTGAAAGTAAGAGCTTTGAAATTACTACATAAGAAATCTGAAACGAAAATAACAGATTGATTATCAATTATACAATGTTAAATTGAATTTTTTCAGAAATTTCTGATAAGTCGATGAATTTCAAATCAAAATTTAAAGTTTGCATAGTTTTATTACAGCTCTTTACAAAATGCCGACAGCAGTTTTTACAGTTACCAGAATTTTTCCTCATGCCCAAAATGCCAAAATTTAGACGAACAAGTTTTTATTTCATTGGTGATAGATTGTCATCTTCAATGAGGGCAATATTACCCGTAATTAAGTTTTCTTTTGCCTGGTTTAATTTTAATCTTTGCTGTAATGTATGTATTCCTTTTGCCATCATTTATAAAAATCAGTAAAATTATTAGAAAGTAAGGATGTACTTTAACACAGTAATTTTATGCTACACAGTTTACATTAGTTTTATTAGTATCGATTCTAATATTTTTCCCTACTTTGAACATATGAAATCTAAACATATAAATACCTATTTTATCAAGGTGATTACGCTGCTGTAATTTTTATTTTCTGGAATGCATTTTTCATCACGTGTACACACATATGTTGTTCATGAACATTCATAAGGACAGCCAATAATTTAATGGCTCGGGAAACAAATTTTAAGTGCTACATTATCAATAGTACTTGCAGATGATTTTACGATATTATTGGTGAGTTCAGGGCACTTACCTTGGAATGTCTTTTTTCACAAAAGGTTATCTCTTTTCCTTTTATTTAAAAAGATAACTGAAAAGTTTTTATTCACATTAAAGGATATACAGTCAACCCTCCTATAACACGGTACTCTTACAGCGCGGTTTCCGTTCAACAACGTCCCATCAGTTCTTTCCATGCACCCAATGAATGGTTTTAACTGGATATGTTTATATAAACATTCAAGCTTATCTCTTAGTCGTTTACGGCATCGGTTTCAGTCATCTCAGAGCGCTTTCTCAGTACATTTCTTTGGTGACCAATTCTTTCTAAAATTTTGTCTGCGCCGTCCATTTGTTCAGCTTTTTGCTGCTTAATTTGTGGTTTATAATTGGACAACATTACACAATACTGTAAGTAATATTCTTCATTTGTTCTAATATAATAACCCTAGATTTTTCATATAATTTAACCTAAGTAATTATTAGCCCTAGATTTGCATCATGTCAAACACAAAAGAAACAAAGAAAGGATTAAAAAGAAAGTTTATATCACTTGAAGATAAACTCCAAATTTTAAATCGTTTAGAAGGCGGGGGAAAATATCGTCCGTGGCAAAATCAACAAATTTGAATATATCTACAATTCGAGTCATAAATAAAAATGCAGATAATATAAGGAAAACTTTGGCAGATGGCTGCCCATTAGGAGCGAAACGTGTTACTCTCACACGAAATTCTAATATAGTTAAAATGGAACGGGCATTAATGATCTTGTTGGAATACTGTATAGCCAAAAAGGTTCCGATCAGTTTAAATCTTACTAAGCAGAAAGCACTTAAAATCTACGGAAAGCAAGCAGAAAGCACTTAAAATTTAAGGAATATTGGGCATTCTTATGCAGAACTAGAAAATCATTCGTTTGTCACAAGCAAAGGATGATTTGAAAAACTGAAAAAATGGTACACATTGCACAATATTAAGTTTCAAGGAGAACAGGCCTCAGCAGATGCTGAGGCGCGAAAATTATAAGCTGGAACTAGCTAGAATTATCAATGAGGTTATTCACCTGATCAGATTTTTAACGCCGATGAGACGGCATTATATTGGAAAAAACTACCATCCAGGACCTTCATTTCGAAAAATCAAAGGCGTGCTCAGAGGTTTAAACCATTAAAAGAACGTATGACCCTTTATTTGGGCAGCAATCTATGAGGGAGCCTGATGATAAAAACCAATGATAAATAGTTCTTCAATTTCCCGTGCAATGAAAAACATTAATAAGACCCAATTAACAGTATTCTGGCGATCTAATAAGAAAGCTTGGATGACTCAAGATTTATTTAAGGATTGGTTTTATAATTGTTTTGTCCTGGCAGTTAAACCTATACGACGAAAAATAATTTGTATTTCAAAGTTTTATTGATTCTTGATAACGCTGGTTGCCACATCATAGAACTGGATCATCCAAATGTGAAAATTGTCTTCCTTCCTCATAACTGCATGTCATTAATACAACCTTTGAGCCAAGGAGTTATTCAAACTTTAAAAATGTACTACACTCGCTAACTTTTCCAAACCATTTTCGACAGATTAGAAAATAGTGAAAATAAAACTCTTATTCAAGTGTGGATTCAATTTTCTATTTCATATTGTATTAGAACCGTGTCGTCGGCTTGCGTGAAAATTAAACCATTAACGCTTAATACGTGTAAACCTCTTTAACCTCAAATGGTTCAAGCAATACAAGATGATTCTACAATTTCACTCTCAGTTGCAGAAATAGTAAACGTTGCTTCTTATTTAAGCGATGAAGAATTTGCAGTAAACCATCAGGATGTAAGAGAACTAGTACTCTGGGGCGAAACGTTAGATGAGGTAGAAATGTTGGAATTAATTGATGCACCCACCTCTCAAATGCATTGATAATCGAAAATAAGAAAACGAATGGGTTACAAATCTCGATTTACAAGATGTGAAAAGAGGGCTAAATTTGGCTGCTAAAGAATTAGAACTTCATTCCATTCAAGCTGATCATTCAACGGTGCGCAGCACAAAGTTTAAAAGAGAGTTAAGGCATTGCTTAGCTCCCTATAGAGAGGTTTTAGTTGAGTTAGAAAAAAAGCAACAATTGAAAACAAATGTGAAGATGAACCAAGTGAGGAAGACATTTTTTCCAATAAAAGAAGGCCAGTTAGGTGACTCATATCTGACAGTGAGGATGAGTGTTGAAAGAATACATAATTTTACAAATCTTTCTTGTTTTTGTTATAAAACATTTTTTTAGTTTATTTTTTATTTCATTTTTTCATCATTTCCTTATATGAACTCTTCAATTTAATAAAAATAATTTATAATTTTTCTTGTCTTTTATATTTATTGGTCTCCATATAACGTGGTAGACAGTTTCTATAGAATGCACTACGAATTAGCTTGGTTTGTACGGTTAAATCCGAGTTTATAATAGCGCGGTTTCCATATAACGCAGTACGCACTCACCGCGTTATAGGAGGGTTGACTGTTTGAGTTTCCCGAGTGTCAAGGCAAAAAATTTTTATGGTTCAATAAATATTTAACGATATTTTTATCATTCGATTAATGTTTAATAATACTATGAACGACAATTCATCTTGAAAATAATTAGCCAAGATGTTTTTAAGAAGAACAAATACTTTAGTAAAATTAGGAATTATCAAAATTAGGAAATTTATTTTTCGATATAAAAAGGTTTGAGGGCTGATTTGTTGTTCCCGCTCTGGCTAAGTGTGAGATCTCTCTCCCAGCCGTGCGGGTGAATCATTGCTGTGATACAAGTGACTTCACTCCATTAATAAAAAATTATTCTTGTCAAATTTTATTTAGGAATGTTACATAATTTCAAGCATTTAAGAGTTGAGGAAATTTAAACTCTTGCCATGAGCATCCTTTAAAATAATTATTTATCAATTTGCTATACCAAAGAAAGATTTTATATTAATAAATATACATGTATATAGTCATTGAGATAAGATACTGTAAAACGCCCATATAAAAGTGATTTTAAATGAAATTTGAATCCCAAAAGAAAGAAGAAATTTTATGATAGTGAGAAAGAGTTAACTTTAAAAAAAAAAACACAAAAATTCCACAGCCTTAATAATAATGATTTGGAATATTATTGCAAAGAATGAACGCTATCAGAATATATTAACAATTACTAGTTTAAATACATATACAGACGACATTCATATGATAGGAAGATCTTTCTATACGAGCTGTTATTGAGACTTCCAATTCTCTTGAAGCTGCATCCAAACAAATGGGCCTCAGCATTAATGCAGATAAAACTAAATATATCGAGATAACTAATAAACACTTCGATTCTTTCGCACATTTAGTAAATTGTTATTCATTTAAGGCCATAGAAGAGTTCAAGTATCTTGGAAGTGTCATCACTGGAAAAATTGACATCAGCTTTCAAATCAAGAGCCACTTGGCAAAGTCAAACAAATTCTACTTTAAATAAAAAACAATTAAAAATTCAACAACTCCGTCAAAGTACAAATAATAAGCATTTATAAAACTCTTTTATGACCAGTATAGAAGCGAGTGCATTTATTCAGAAGAGAACATATTGATGGTATTTGAAAGGAAAATCGAGAGAATAATTGTTGGTTCTGTCAACAATAACAACATGCGGCGCACCCTTACTCTATTTTGAGATTAGCAAGAAATTCTATAAGCAGCCAGATATCGATTAGTGAAGTTAATTACATCAGATTGCTAAATTACCTATGCAAATCAGACGACAACGAACTAACCAAAAAAAAAATACTTTTCGAAACCAGATGGAGCCCGAAAGAGAGGCTGACTAAACGTTTGTTAGCTTGACAGATTTGAAAAAGACATCCAAAATTTCAATTCTAGAAGATGGAGGATAATGATGTTTAACAAAGCAAGATGGTAAAAACTTATTTAGACTGCTTTGGCCTGTTCTGGTCTGTTGCGTTAAAAAAGAAGAAATTCTAAATTAGGTAAATTATGTGAGCTTTGCATCCTATCTAAATAAAATTTGAAGTGTATGGACATTTCTTTATTTAGAAATAATAAATACCTTTATATTGGGTTTGTCTATGAATGTTAACTTTTAAAAACATTTAAATAAATATTATTTTAAAAATAAATCAAATTTTTTTGCATTGCAGTAGTTTTAGAATTTTCAAAATTGACTTCAATAAATTCCAAGTACGGAATATATTGCAATAAAAGTTTACTTATAAAGTAAATTATTTCTTAAATAATCATTTGATTGAACTTAACTATAAAATATTCGTTTAAAGAAAGGTTTTTCACGCATTGATGTTCATAAGTCATTTCTCAGAATCATATCAGATGGAAATATGTAAATGTACACGTGGTGATAGCACATTGAGCAATACTTATTAAAAACACTTTAAAATTACTCTTAAAATGAATATATGGTAATAAAATTTATCTGTGGGGGGATATAGCTTATGTAGGAGCAACGGAGAATAACTAAATTATGAGTTTTCATTCCAAATTGTTTGAGGCTGATAACAACTTCTAAAATATTAGATACAACTGAAAAATTCCATTTAAATCATTTAATTGAAATTAACTGATAACAACTTAGATATATATATACAGAGGTCCATAAATTAAGGATAAACCAGAAGCACGCAGAAATCGAAAGCGAACGGAAAAATGCCATCTGTAAATACATTATGCACATGTCAAGCATTGTATGCAAATTATAAGAAAAAGCCTCATGACCCCTAGCATACGCTACAATGGGGAGAGCTTATGAGAGAGTGTTCCGGTTCACAGGGAACAGGACAACTAAACATTACTCTTTTTAGTTTTCTGGCTCTGTTAAAAGAAAATCAGTAACTCACACGTCGGACCAAAGAAACAACTAGGCTCGCATGGTAACTAGAATGCTGCGTGGTTTTCATGATTTTGTTCTATTGAATGTACAAGTTTTTGAAATGTCATTTCTTGTATACAGCTGCATAATAGAAGTTTTTGTGTAAGATTGTCATTCACTTAAATTCACACTACATCGCAACAGTGAGGAATATAAGGATTGCGGCAAAGAAGGAAACGTGTTCACAACTGGTTCGTACAGGGCTCAGAGCTACGACAGCATAATATATGAGACAGAGGAAGCCATTTGAATAATGTTTTATGTGGTAGAACTATCAGCCACCTGGAATGCAGGAGTACTCAAATGGCAGTAGCCGAAGAGCTCAGAATCATAAAAAGTGTCATTTCTAAGTTGTGGCAACGATTCCAAGATGATGGAAATGTGAGTAGACGTTACAGTGCAAGTCGCTCATGAGTAATAACGCCGAATAACGATCGGTATTTGGTAGTAAACACCAAAAGAAACAGATGAAGCATAGCAGCAGACCTATCGCATCAACTATCATCAGCAACGTGTATGACCGTTTGAAGGCAATAGCTTGCAGGCATGTCAGATGTATTTCGCTCACGACATACAATACAGACACTATCACATAGTGGTCTTGGGTTATGTTTTTATACGATTTGAAGTTTAGCTTGCAGTCCGGTTCACGTTGAATGCTCGTGTGGAGAAAGATAGGTCCCAAGTATTACTTAGACAACATTATTGAACGCCTACTTTGCGGTGGTGTAGCAATACTGGTTTGGGGAGGTATTATACTTGGCTCCAGAACAGATCTGCATGTTCAAATCGAAAACATGACAGGCCAAATTTATTGGGATATCATACTGGAACAACATTTCCCTTTCTTTAAGAATGTGACGAGCGCTGGATTTGTGTTTATGGATGACAATCCCATCCTCACCATTCGAATATCGTCAATGACTGTCTTCAATCAGAAGATATCATCCATATGGAAAGACTAACATTGTTACCGGACTTGAATTCAATAAAGCATGTGTAGAACAGGCTTTTCTGATTATTTGCCGCCCGTCAACCACCTCCTACATCTGTAGGACTTTAACAGACCATTTCTTGCTGAGTAGAGTTCTCTTCTCTAAGTGCAGCTCGATAATGTGATCCTTAGTATACCTCTTCGTTGTACGGCCTTATTTCTTCTTGTGGGAGACATACGATGTATTAACCATCATAGCATCAACGTATTGTTCATTTGTTGTACAGGATTTATGTTGCGTAAATACTTCAGGGAGCTATAATCATGGTTTGTTGTATGCTTGGTATCATACAAACTATTGGTACACAGATACGACACGTCCGTTGCTTACAAATTTTATTGTTTGACTAACAAAAGAACGATGTTTTTTGTTAGCGCCATCTGGTGCACAAAGAAATTTGTTTACATTGAGTATACAGGGTCGGAACATGCCGCTCACCTTGAAATATTATTTCAAAGAAACAGGTTATAGGCAAGCAGCAAACCTGGTCACCGTCTCCCGACAAGGTAGATGACTACCAGCTGTCCACAAGCCATCCACCAGCCATCCATGAAATGACGTCACGTATGACCAAATTCAGGCGGAGTTTTCCACCAAACGAAATATTCAGCATGTTTAATTTTTTCATTCACAACCGAGCGACAAGTGCATATTTACTTGATTAGCGCTGTTTATGTAAGAACATGGAATTCAAATTTTCTGAAGACATTGAAGAATTTGTCATTGAATATTTTAAAAGCAGGTTAAATTTAATTGGTCAATGTATGTTTTAGAATTACATTTTTTATTATATATACTTATTAATTCGATTATATATTTTTCAATAGATAACAGGTGTTTGTAAAACCTACGTGATAATAATTATTTTCATAAAAATTTTAAAAAATCAATTATATAAAGATTTTAGTTTAATAATTAATAATAATTTAAAAAAAAACAACTCTCTGGTAATATTTCACAAGATTTTAAAAAACTATTTTCATTTTATTTAAATCTTTCTCATTGAAATTGCTTTTTAAAATTAGAAAAATATTTTGAGTATTTTTAATTTTTAATATAAATTTAATAAAGCGTTTTTAATTTTAACTGCAATTAAAACACTGCAGAAACTTTAATTTAAATAATATATTTTTATTTATTATTACTTTTATGAATGGATTAAATACATGAACTTTAATATGATAAATTTATTTGTATTTTTTATTTAAATATTATGAAACAGACTCTAAAATAAAATGTAATTATTTTTTAAAGTAGGATTTTTAATATTATGCAAATGCATTTTAATATAATGTATTTGTAGCAAAAATAATTTTTTTATAAAATGATGTTCCAATTTAGTTATTATTTAGAGTTTATAAAAATTCATTTCAAAGAAATATTGCAAACTTTATTTTAAATAAGTTGCATGGGCAATTGAAATAAGTTTTATGTTATTTAAATTTTGTTCTTCCTTTTTTTCTCTTCCAAACATACTTCAGTAATAATATTTGCTGCTGATGTTAAAATCAAAGTATTACATTAGTTAATTAATTACATGTAATATTTCTTAGCGTTTTCGGCATGATTGTGTTTTCAAATATGAAAATATTAACAAATACGCACTATAATAATATAATGCAAGTTAAACAGTAAATAAACTTTTATTGGTTAATATTTGGAGTGACGTTATTAATGACGTGATTGTTTCGTGTTTGGCTGGTATACCAGACACCACAAAACAGACACCAGTGAAACACCATCCACAAGAAACGCGGTGCACAGTTTGCTACCTGCCATATGCAAAATACATATACAAATAAAGATTATTTATACAACATAAATGAAAAAATATATAACAAACACATAAATAAAAGAAAGTTTTATATGTTAATACGCAATAGAAGTATCAAATTGTACATATATAAGAAATATGTAATTTTATTTAAATTGAAGCATGAAATTGGCACTACACAGGAAGTCGGCATAATTTTGTTATGTTTTTTTGTATATACCAGCTGATGTTTTAAACGTTACTACCCTAACATCATTGTCAAGTCCAGGGTGCAATTGAATTATTCTTCCCATTTCCATTTTGTTGGGAGTAAATTGTCCTCTTTTAAAAGGCATAAATCATTAATTTGATAATTTTTAGTCGGGAGCAGCCATTTTGGCCTTTGTTGCAACCGTGTGAGATATTCTTTATGCCAACGTTTCCAAAACTGTTGCACCATTTTTGAATATGCTGTTATTTTGAAAGAAAAGAAATGTTTATCAACGTAATTTGGTTCAGGAAGCCTTGTTAATGCCCTACCAATAATAAAATGGCCAGATGTTAAGGCTGATAAGTCATTTGGATCGGTAGATAATGCAGTTAAAGGTCTAGAATTATGACAAGCCTCTATTTGAGTTAGCATTGTTTCAAATTCTTCATAAATTAGTTTTGTCTATCCTATAACGCGTTTTAAATGAAATTTGGTAGACTTTATGCCATCTCCCCATAGTCCACCCATGTAAGGTGCACCTGGAACATTTAAATGCCAATTAAATACCATTTTCAGACATAAAATTTTTTACATTTTGATTATAATTTTTGGAGTTCCTAAGTTTCTCAATTTCTATGAGTTTGCGCTTTGCACCAATAAAATTGATACCGCAATCACTGTATATATCACTGCATTTACCCCTACGAGAAATAAATCTCTTAAGAGATACAATGAACGCATCTGCAGATAAATCAGTAACTAATTTTAGGTGTATTGCTCTTGTAGTAAAACAAACAAAAAGTGCTATATACCCTTTGTATGATTTGGAGCCTCTACCTTTACATACCTTAATTTGAAAAGTACCAGCATAATCTACTCCACATCGCAAGAATGCAGGAGCAGGAGAAATGCGAGAAGATGGTAAATCGCTCATCATCTGATTGGTTACAGAAGCTCTTATTCTACAACATTTTACACATTTTCTGATTAAATGCCTAATTACGTTTCTAACACCTACAATCCTATATTGTTCTACAATAGATGATTGAACAAGTTGTGAACCAGCATGTAAAAGATTTTCATGAAAATGTTTAACAATGAGATCAGTTAATATATGCCTTGTTGGCAGCAAAATAGGATGTTTCTGATCGTATACTAGATTTGCATGATTCAAACGACCATGCACCTACTCTAAGAATACCTGAATTATCAAGAAATGGATTTAGAGATAAAATTTTACTATTACACCATATTGTTTTATTTTTTGTAATGCATTGATCTTATTATTAAACTCATTAGTTTGAACTATTTTTATTAACACATGCACAGCATTAGTTAATTCACAAGTTTGAAAAAATCCAGTTAATTTGTTCATAGGATTTCTGCAATTGTTCAGAAATCTTAAGCACAAAGCTGTTATACGTTTAAGTTTAGAAAAGATGAATATTTACGAAAAATATCAATGTCTGTAAAGGAATGTTTGTTTTCTGTGATTGATTGTAAAGTACAATACCTTTCTTCTGGAACAGGATCTTATTGTTATAGTTGAACTGGAATAGTTAAATCGGACCATTTAACCATAATGAAGAAAGTAGTTCAGAAGATGGTGTGCCACGAGTAGCAAGATCAGCAGGATTAATGTCTCCACTAACATGATGCCATTGGGTAGGGGAAGAAAGAGTTTGTATTTTCGCCACTCTGTTGGCCACAAAGCATTTCCATCAGCTGGCAGAAGAACCAATCCAGGATAGAACGATAGTAGAATCTGTATAAAATTGAGCTTGGGAAATGCGTGAGTTCATAGCTTTGCAAGTGAAGTCCATCAATTTTATTAACAGCAGAGCACCACATAGTTCCAATATCGGAAGTGAAACAGTTTAAAGTGGAGCAACCTTTGTCTTAGCTAGATGCTAACTAGATGAACTTTAATTTCACTAGTACTTGAAACTGAGCGACAATAAATTGCTGCTGCATATGCCTTTTCCGAGGCATCACTGAAGCCATGTAGTGGAAATTGGTTATTTGAATCACAAAATAAGAATCTGGGGATTTAAAAGTCTTTCACGAACAAAGGTTTTTCTGTAAGTTGCTGCCATTCATATGCTATGGCTGAAGGAATAGTATCGTCCTACTGCAATTGATTTTTCCAAAGTGTTTGAATTATTAATTTATACTGAATGGTAATTGGAAATAACCATACAAAAGGATAAATTATTTTTGCAATTGTTGAGAGTAATGTCCGCTTAGTTAAGTTATCTTCAAGATATGGTTGATTAGTTTTGAAGAAGAATACATCCAACTCAGGTTCCCAAAGTAGTCCCAATGTTTTCACAGTTACATCATTGTCTAAGCTTAAAGTGTTTGATAATCATAAATTTGGATCAATTGAGTTCAAAAATTCTTTAGAATTTGAAGCCTATTTTCTCAAGGGAAATTTGGCACTTGACAACATTTGCATTAATTGTTGGTGCAGTTCTATGGCTTGGGAAACTGAATTTGCTCCAGACATGAGATCATCAACATAAAAGTCCTCGAGAACTGCTTTAGAAGCTAATGGATACTTCTCTGCTTCTCCTTCTGCTAATTTTTGTACATTTTATAGCCAGGTATGGTGCTGAGGTGGTGCTATAAGCCATTCTTGTTAATCGATAATCCTTCATTGAGTCATATTTTGATTTACGCCAGACGATTCTTTAAAAATCTGAATCTTGCAAAGCTATTTGGCGGTACATTTTTTCAATATCTGCAGCAACCGCTATTTTATGCATCCTAAATTTAATAAGCAATGTAGTTAAATCAGTCTGTATTTGCGGTCTCACCATGAGTTTATCATTAAAAGAAACACCATTGGATGATTTAGCAGATCCATCAAACACTACGCGGAACTTGTCACCAGTTTTATTGGGAACTGGAGGGTGTGGAAGATAAAAGCTAGATTTGGCTGGAACATTAACTTCACTTTCAGGAATTAATTCCATGTGTCCCAGTTTTATGTAGTCATCCATGAATTTATGATGTTGTTCAAGTAGAGATTGAATTTTAGAAAAACGAAGTTCAATTTGTTGAAAACGGCGCAATGCAATGTCTCTAGATGATTCAAGCTCATTGTTTGAGTCATTAAATAGAAATTTGACAGTGAATCTGCTTGTAGAATCACGAAAAAAATTTTTTTCGAAGTGATTTTCACATGCGATTTTCTCCTTTGAATAAAGTTTTGTTTCAGAAACTTCTTCTAGTTGCCAAAATTTATCAAGTTGATACTCGACTGTGGTACAACTAGTATGATTTGTAATTATTGTTTTTTAATTTATTGTTTGTTTTGTCTAAAACAACCCATCCGAAAATTGTTTCTAGTGCAGTTAACAAATGTTCAGGAATATTAATGTTTTTATTGATCAAGATTTCTCCAAACACATCTGCACCTAGAATAATGTCTATAGGACCAGGCTGCAAGCAATTAACATCGGTCAATTGTATTTCTTTGAATGAAGTTAATGCTGAAGCATCAATTTTGAATTGAGGAAGGTTACAAGTGATTTTGGGTATAATTAATGAAACTACAGTGATTTTTGTGTGTTTTTATAAAATAGAGATGATATTTTCAATGATACCGAAACTGAGACCTTACCTACATTTCGAGAACTAAGCCCATCAACATTTATGTTAACCCTATTACGTTTAAGTTGCAATAAATTTACACAACTTTCCCTAATAAATGAGCTTTGGCTGGCTGAATAGATAAGAATTCTGCATTTATGTAATGTACCATTAATGTCCATAATATTAACAATTGTTGTTGCCAATAAAACTCTTTTTGTTATAGGTACAACTACATTATTGCTACTAATAGTAGAAAGTTCATTTGTTGTTTGTGTGTCAAATTTTGTGTCATGTGTATTTTTCGAACACAATAATGTATTATGCGGTTTCGAACATAATTTACACATGCTTGCGCGACATTTAGAAATAGGATGAGTTTTATTATCTTTTAAACAATTAGCACATAAATGATGTTTTTTAATTACATTCCATTTTTCTTTTACTGGAAGGTCTAAAAAACTATCGCAATAGTATAATCGCGAATGAGAATCATTTCGACAATAAAAGCAAAAATTAGAAACGATCTGAGATGAATAAGAATATTTATTTTTTTATTTGTGCAATAGTTTTCCCATCAAATTGACCTACTTTATCTTTTTGCCACTTCGCCAAAGACGAAAGCGCACACGATCTATTCAACATGAATGTTTTGAATTCAGCGAAAGAAGAAACTTTTTTGTTCGATTGTTCAAACGCCCATGCTCTCAGTGTTTCATTATCAAGCTTACTCTTTAAAAGAAAAATAATAATTGTATCCCAATGCTCAACAGGCTGTTTCAGGATTTTCAATGTATCAATACATTGCTGTGTTGTATCAATTAATTTCCTCAAACCTGCTGCTGATTCATGTTTAAGAGTAGGATGAGAAGTTAATTTATTTAATGCTGCGTTTATGACTTCTGTTTCGTTTTCAAAGCGCTCACAGTAAGCATATCCCAAGCTAATTTGAAATTCTCATCTGTAATTTGAATAGACTGTAATAATGTGTATGTTTCTCCCTTAATGGAAAGTTTAAGATATTGCAATTTTTGACTATTACTTAAACTATCATTATTATCAACACTCGATAAAAATAAATCACGAAAAGAAATCCAATCTATGTAATTAGAAGTGAACCTGGAACCAGGGGTACGCGTACCTTCCTGGGGCTTGAGCAGCCACCAGGCACATCGGCAGGTGGTGGATCGCCGAATGTCCTGTAGGAATGACAGGATAGCCTTGAATATTGAATGAGGCCACGAACCAGCTCCCGTAAACCCTGGTGTTATGCGATCCGTGCCTAGGGCTAATTGGCACCGCGGTATTGGTGTCTTAACGGAGACTCTAGTTGCCTGGCGAACTTCTAGAGTAATTTGCCTTGCCCAGTAACTCAGGCAATGCTGGGTGGTTATATTACCTGAGCTTATTAATTGTTATCTTGTGGCTGAAAAGACACAAGAAATAACAAATCTTTCTGCATTTGCAGGTGAAGCCTCTGAAGTAGACCTTGCTGAAAAAGACAAGGGAACTCAGAGGCAATCTTGTAAAGGGACAGCAATGAATATTTCACTTGAGGTAGAAATGACCTCCAAACCATCTTCTTATGGTGAAAGTCATGAAGCTATCCCTAGCATGACTGACTTTCTGACCAGATGGGACTGTTTCAGCAGGACCCTATCTGCTGGAAATGTCATACGCAAGAGGAAACGGCAGAGCATATCATTTACGAATGCGAGGCTCTTGCCCTCCCTAGATTAACTTCTAGGCATCATCCATACTAGAAAGTTACACCTAGACTCCATTAAAGGGTTATCAGACTTTATTAATAAAGTGGGTGACCCGAGCAACTGAAACTAGGAAACATTGGGTTTGGAGTTAATGGTACAAAGTGCTGATAAAAGCAGAGGTGCCCAATGACATACAAACCCAATTCTAAGAAGAAGAAGAATTAGAAGTGAAAACTGGTAATTCTATTCTAAGAAGTTTAACATTGTTGACATTAGTTAATTCTTTATTAAAACCATTTTTAAAAAGTTTCTTTGATTCGTTTTTAAGAATAATTTTTAGATTATTTATTTTAGAAAGTAGTTCATGTATTTCGCTTTCAAATGTATCGAATTCTGAATCAGAGCATATGCATAAAGAATATCATTATTTAGTTTGTTTATTTCATTGTCTAAAGAATTTACGTTATTTTCATACACTTCAATAATAGAAAGAGAATTTGTTTGATTTTGTAAGCTATTGACTTGCGAAATTAAACGAGTTAGCTTACCTTTTATTATCTTTTTGGTTTTAAGGAGGGTATCCATTTTAGTTTTGTGACCTTCTCTCAATCAATCGTTTTGTTGTTGTTTTATGATTCAACAGTCATTGGCTGTTTCTATGCATTCACCAAAATAATTTTAAAGCTAGTTTCATGTTCCGGCTGTACACGGACCAAAATATTGGTACACAGAAACGACACGTCCGTTGTTTACAAATTTTATTGTTTAACTGACAAAAGAACGATGTTTTGCGTTAGTGCCATCTGGTGCACAAAGAAATTAAATGTTTACATTGAGTATACAGGGTCGGAACACATGCACTATCTTTATTCTTTCTCATTTGTTTAACATATGGGTGTTATGAGTAAATGACGCGCGTTTGTTTAATTTCTGTACCTTTAGTTCCATAGATTCCGGCAGTATCCTTAATTTATGGATACACCAAGAATTTGCTAATTTACATGTATGTAAATTAATAAATTCTTGGAGTTTAATTCTGGCTCTGAAACTACCAAGAGAATTCGTTTTAAAATATAAATTTATTGAGTTATAGTTAATCTTTCCTATTAAATTTGTAAGTAATGTTAAAAAAATGGCCTTTTTTTCTTTTTCTTTTATAAAAGTGTACTTTTAAAGATTAAAAAATCTAGTAAAGTGAGTAATATAAAACATAATACAATGTATCTGTGCAATCAAAGATAACTCAAATAAATATATCTATTCTTCATAGTAAGGACGTGACCACGTGATTCTACCAACTAAAAAAAGAACTACTTTATTTCAGGTAAAATGATATGGTTGAACTTTGTAAGTAAATCAGATTAAATTAATTGATATCTAGGACGTGACTAGGTCTCTGAAATCCTTCTCAGTATATATATAAATTTTAAAGCATAAATGTTATTTTTTGAGCCATGAAAATTTTTTTATTGGACCTATACTTCGAAATGGATAGTACCAGCTTTTTAAAAATTAATAAAATGATAATAGGTCTTATCACAGTAGATGTAGCAAAATATAACTGGCCTCAAAATGTTTTGTTCGCCAGAGTACTTCATGAACATAAAAATGAAAATCACTCCCTAATTCAATATCAGAACGTGTCATGCATATGTTATGACAAAGGATTTGTCATTTAAGGAGAAAGGTTCAGCAGTGACAGTGTCATACGACGAAAACTTTCTTATTAAATGACTTGGATGTAATTAATTTAGTGTATCTTTTAGGTTTAAGTCCATTTCCTGGAAACATTCGAGGTAAACTAAATTTAGAAAGAGGTAAAATGCATGATTTTAATGAAAACTGAACAACTCAACTTTAAAATCCCTGTTTAAATGCAACCAAGCTTGCTAGTGTTAAAGTAAACAATAATTTCAAATTCGCATTTTATTTTGAAATCGCAAAGTATACAAAACTCGCTTCAATGAAACATGACTTCACACACGCAAACAAATCAAGCAATAATTTCATTATTCTATGGTGTGTGAAATCACTTTCACTTCATAAAAACCGTTTACTTTTTAATGTTTCTTTATTTTTAATCTAGGAAACTCGTACAAAAAAAGAAATACTTTATTTCAAAAGAACAAAATTATTTCAAAAAAAATGTTTTGAATGTTTTAAGGGTAAACTTCTCTAGTTAGTTGCCATATAATTATCGCTTTTCTCTTTTCAACAGTTTGTAGCGATTTCTTCTATGGTGTCGATGTCTATAGTTCAAAATCCACTTTATACTGAAATTGTTTGGCAAACCTTGCATAAACAGCATAACATAAGGCGGAAACAACTTTTTGTTATCTTATTCCTTATTTTAAGTCCATAAGAATAAGATATTTTCAAGATTACATGTTTGATAACGTAATCTTTCTTACTATGATACTGATTTGAAGCTTCGAATAACATGTATTCGTACAAAAGAGAATCTATTAGTATAAATTTTTTCTTTAAGATGCAAGATTCTTAATTTTGCAAATGTGATACAAAAATTTAATTATGTGTAAATTTTCACTGATTATATTTTTTTATTTGAGATCAAAGCATATACAGTATTTGGAATATTGGTGCAAATTCTTTAATATTGTATTTAGTAATTATAGATTTTCTTTGCATTTATTAGAAAGCAAAAGCTATTTTCTTTTAATTTATTTAAAAATAGAAACCGTAAATGTTTCGATTATAAAGTTTCAATTAAATTTTTTATTAAAAATAAAATTGAAAAATTCAAATTATTACAACACTTTTTAAAAAGAGTACTGAGATAAAGATAACTTTTTAGAGAAATTTTAAGGGAGAAATGCTCAGTACCTCTAAATTGAACATAAAAGGAATTGAATTTACATATATTCATCTCATAGGCTTTTTGATATAATAGATTATTCTAATTGTCCTGCAGTGTGATTCTATACAATATTCGTTACTAAATATAAAAGTATGGTTATTTCGCAAAAAATATTATTTTATTCAATTATTTTAAAGTAATTTTGTGTTTTTATAAAGATAGATAATCAGTTGAATGTAATTTGACTTGAATAAATATTTTGCCATGAATATAAAAATATTTTTAATAAATTATTTCTAATTTAATAAAATGTTTTTAATAAATTATATATCTTTTAATAAATTATTGACTAGGGATGAATATTACAAAAATTTGTAATTTTCATTGAAATTTATGAAACATTACTCATTTTAAAATGTATATTTTAGTGGTTTTTTTTTTTAGTAAATAGATGTGCATTTTTTAAAAATCATTGAAAAAAATTCAACTTAGCATGTAATTTTATTTCAGATTTTTTTAAGTAATTTTAATGAAAAAATTATTAACAGCAGCATGACTTGATTTTATTTAAGGAATTGTGTTTTTGTAAAGATATTGTAATTTGTTAGTAGATACTTTTGAATTTGTGCGAGGGACTATTGACACAAATGCTTAAAGATATACTTTAATTGAAAAAACTGAAATTTGCTGTTATGAAATTAATAATATAAAAATTAACATTAATTATTTCGTTTATTTTTTGCACCTAATATTATTCAGCTAGATTATACTCAGAGCTTCATGATAATATTTTTTTACTACAATTACATTGTTATCGTAGTCGCATTCATAAAAATGGGGAAGGAAAATACTTTTACAAAATTAAAGAAAGCAGAGTTTTATTTAATAGAGAGTTTATTAATTTTTATAAATATTTATAATACATCAATGTATTAGAAATAAAACATTGACGCGTTATAAATACTTTTAACGATTTTTTAACAATATAGATATAAATTTCTGTGATTTCTGTGGACATGTTTTTTAATGAAATTCTACAAATTAGCTTCGGAATCTTTTCCCATTTTTTGATTTTCAAAGACATGTGGAATGAAGAAAACTCTTACAGAAACTAATGAAATTTTAAAGCTATTTCATAATTTTAACATAATGAGATTACTGTACTATAAAATTAGTGCTTATTATTAGAAGCATTTGTTATTTGGAAGATGCAAAAACATCAGTTCTTGTCTTCCAAGTGCAAGATGAAAATTCTCCAAGCGCTTAGACAAACCTTTCAACAATTCCCTCTCTTAATTTTTTTATTTGGTTCCAAATTGTTATATTTTTTATAAATATTATAATTTTTCTCTTTTGCCATTAATTTAATTAGAATTACAGTTTCAGAGAAAGAAATGTATTTCTCTGAGCAAATTTCTGAAGCTATCCCATCAAAAATTTTTTAAAATATCAATTGAATTTTCCATAATTTCCCAAATCAGAATCTGTGAAATTAAAATACTTAAAGCCTGATAATGCATGAAAAGATATTATCGGATCCCTGTTTTAAAAAAGTCTTTAACATTTCAAATGTCAAATTTCAGAATGTTGAAACATCTTCAACTTTAATTTACCTTTTTTTCTTAATTCTCCTTCATTTTAATCAAATAAATAGAAATCTAATGATTGAACCATTAGAAATTTTTTTAAATATATAAACAGCTTGTTTTACTTCATCGTCCTGCACCGGGTATTATGGTATGGGGCGGTATTGGTAATCACTCTCGTACTTCTCTTGTACGCATTGCCAGTACTTTAAACAACCAGCTCTACATCTCCTAGGTGCTGGAGCCAGTTGTCCTTCCTTACCTTCAGGGCTTGTCCACAGCCATATTTCAACAAGATAATACGAGGCCACACGTGGTACGCATTATCCAAAAGTTCTTCGTCAATCACCAGATTGAATTGCTTCCCTGGCCGGCTCGCTGTCCGGATCTTTCGTCGATAGAAAACGTGTGGTCCATGGTTGCTCAACGATTGACCCAGATTACATCCCCAGCTGCCACATCAGATCAACTTTGGATACGTGTGGAAGCTGATTGGTCTGCTGTGCCCTAAGAACGTATCCAAAGTATCTTTGAATCAACGCCGAGGCGTGTAGTAGCGGCGATTTCCAACAATGGCGGCTACTCTGGCTACTGATTTTGGCAGGAACCACATTAGTCACTCATGAAGTCAATAAATTTAATCAATTGATACTTGGTCAACATGTTATCTACAAAATAAATTTTGTTGTGATATCTCTTGTCTTTCTTGGTGTTGCAATTTGGGTGGCCAGCAGGGTATACCTTTTTACAATTTCTAAGGCCAGTTCTTGTAGCGCTTTCCCATTATTCTGCTGCCTAATTTAAAATTGTAAACAATAACTGTAAGGTGAATGATCCTAATTGAATGAAATGATTTTGGATTTCACTGCTGAGGACTGGCTAGAGAAGCAACCCGTATCGGAGAGGACGGAAGAAATTCTTGCCCTCATGCAGCACAAGGGCGTAATGAGATATAAAGCTAGGCTAGGCAATTTACTGCTTAACAAATAGGCCCTTATAAGGCATTTTACCATCTACTGTGTAAATTGAATTCCGGGAAAATTTTTCATTGATAGTTGTCTATATTGAAGTGTTGCAATTGAGAAAATCTGGAAAACTTTCAATAAACCGTTTCAACAGACGTACATTCAAAAGGTAGAAGCGCAACATGTACCCCCGTTGTTCAACAAAGGCTGAGATGACTTGGGATTTTATGATCCGTAGAATGATATCCTACCACTATCTCGCGTTGAGAATACATTGAACTTATTTGTATAAAAATCTCATTCAATTCTAAATATTATTTCACAGAAAATCCAATTTCAATCATATAATAATAATAAAAATATCATCATCAATAGTTGTATCAGAAAGTAGTTTAAAACATCATTTAAAATATCAGAAGCTGAAATTTCTTTCATTTAATATTCTTGGATCTTTTAACACATTCCTTTTAACACACCCGGCATTTCATAATAGTGTCTACCTTGCTTGCGTGTATCTGGAGTTGGGGGAAAAAGTTTCTGCGCTTATACGGCGTAAAGCGTTCATCATTTAAAATGATACTGTAACGTTTAAAAAAGTATAATTTTAAAAACACAACTTTTGCAAGATAAGTACGTTATTCATAATTGAAAAAGTACGTTAAGACTTAAAATAAAAACTTGTTTGTGCATGAATTAAGTTCATTAATGCGGAAACTTATACTTTTTTTACAATTGTTTACTATTATTTAATAAATTTATAATTCCGAAATAAAAAAAGAAAAATCATTTTTGTTTTTTCCACTTTTTTTAGAATTTATAATATAAATGCTTTCTTTTAACTATGGAATCACTTTAAATTTTTTAAATTTATCAATTCTAAAATTCAGGAATAATTTGATAAAATTTATTTCCAGAAAATCACTTTTTTATGCAATTATGAAATGAAATTCTTAACAACTCTCTTCAGAGCTTTTTGTTAGTTTTAAATCACATTTTACATTGACCTTTAACATAGAGTGGTTAATATTCAAGGTACTGTTTTCAAACCCATTTAAAGTAAGAAGTTCTTACAGAATAATGCATGTATATATATGACATTTAATAAAAATTCTTGAAAATATAGAAAGATTCATTAGACAGATTGTTCGACGATGGCATTAGGGAGTGGGGAGCAGAAATTTGTAAAAATACTTTCTTTATCATTAGCGTCCACCAAGTACAGGAGGAAGCATTAAACTGTACGTAAAATTTTCAAAAGTTTGTTAACATATAATAAAAGTATTATTGTATAGTGGTACCATCTGCCGACGCTAACAATTATTATCTTCATCTGGAAATGTTTTACAGTAGTAAAATTTTTTAAGACAAATAATTTTATTTCAAATAATAGAGGTCTTACAAAATATTGAAATTTTTTTATCACAAAGTGTATCAGCATTGCAATTAGATTTCAGAAGAATTAAGACTTCAAATTAACTTTACAAGAAAATAACAGTTCAAACTGCGATATTTAGATCATGCAGTGAAGAAATATGTTAAAAAGTTATTCCTCAGTCTATATTAAATAGCTCAAAATTGCACTTTAGGAGCACTTATAATTTTTTGAGTCTTTATACAGATAATATATTTTTCAAATACTGTATCCTATCACTAATTCTTTTCAGAAATTTTCAAGAGCAATCATAAATTATTTCTTATATAATATACTTTTGTGTTAATTGATAAACTGTAAGGCCATGTATCTAATCAAAACCTGAAAGTAAAAATAAATCTGAAATTTTTTCAAGTTTATATTTTTTTCATAATTTTAGAAATTAAGATTCAACTCATTTATATAAATAAAATCCTTATTCCACATGTCCTGAGAATTCTTTTGTGGTGAAATCCAGAATGACTACTGGAAATAGTGTTAAACTGATAGTAGAATGCTTATGTCTGAATAACTTTAAAAAAAGCTGTTTCGCTTAGAAATTTTAATTATAATGTTTATTATTAATATTAATTATTCCGCTGATGTCAGTGTAAAGTTATTTATGCTACACAATACACTTAATTTAAACAATATATTCAATATTCCTATCAAAATATTTCTTGCTTCATAAACGATAAAGATGCTTCTTTTTCGCCTTTTAAAGTAATAACATGTTTAACTGCTGATTCCACAGAAAATTTTTTTACAACATTGTATCTTCTTTTTTAAGCATTCTCAGAGTGAAATTTTAAAAAATTTAATAACAATACTCACTTTTTTCGATTTTTGAAAACATATCGTTTTATATTGCGCGTTTACACTTTCACCAGTACACCGTCCACAGGGATTTGAAACCCCATTTTAATATGCGATGCAAAACAGCGATTTGAAGTGAGCTAAGTAAATAATAAATATCATTAAAAAGAGAAAAATCATAATTTTTCATCTGTTGCTCATTTTTACACTATTTTTCAATTAGCTAGATAGCTCTTTAACATTATCCAAAGCATATTTTATGTAACCCATAAAAAAACTACTTCAGTTGAACTACCTCTAGTAAGAAAAACTTAGTTACATGCATTTATTCTGTTATCAAGCATAGTATATGCAGCAAAAAGCCATGGATTAATTATTTTAGATATTCAACTGAAATTAACTAATCCTATGAAATTTTTTTAATATTAATTACAAAATCTAATAATTCTGCTATTAATGTAAGAAAAAAGTTTGTCTGAATAAATAATTTCAATTGAACATCTGCACATTGATTGAAAAACCTTTATATATTAGAGTTTTTAAGTTCTAGAATTAGTTTTTTGGCGTCATATAATGTTAAATCTATGTGAGATTCTGATTTTACGTGTTTTACGTGACTAATATAAATGAATAATGTAATATTTTTTTGTTGACTTTGAGAATAGTATAAAAATGTAATATACCCACAGTTACTCACTAATATAAAAAAATCCCTTATAATCTTAAAATATGTAGATCACTTCACAGAAGAAAAACATGATCTTAAAAGATCCTAGTCAGAATAAATTTTGAAATTCATCGTTTTCACATATTGCTATCAATTTTTCCAGATTTTCCGCTTGGGCTGGTTGATCACGCTCTGTCAGTTTGAAAAACCTTCAGAATGTGTAGTAACGTGAGAATGCCATATAAGTATTATACTTAATAGATGATAGGAAAAATTTTAATAATGAATGGGAAGTATATGAATATAATTTCTATAACCTATATAAGTGTATATGTGAAAAGGAATATATATATGAAGTATATAAAGAAAATATAATTCTAATAATAGCGGTTATCTCTCTTTTTTTAACCATAAAGTTATTTTTTCTTAGTTTCAGTTGAGATTATGATTACTTTATTACAATTCTCATTGGTTAAAAATACCCATGACATGAGAACATACGTCATATATAATTAGTTATATACGACATCGTAATAAAACGATGTCGTAAATCCGATTTGCCGATGAATTTGCCGCTTGCTTTCAAATCGCATTCTTCGAACGGCAGCAAACAAGACGAAGTTCACCATTGAATGTCTGCGAATATGTTGAAGTTCATTTAGTTAATAAAAATATTTCTTATATAAAGGCCAAATATATATATATAAAACCATCTGTTTGAAAAGCCGTTTTCCATTGAGTCAAACCATTAATACGTTGACAATAGACAGAAGAAAAAGCAAAAGGAAAAAGTCAAGACAAATCATACACTTTATGTTTAGTTTCAATCGGTAAAAACAATTTAAATTTTAAAAGATTTTCATTTTTTTTCTTTTAACGTTTTTATAATGTCTAGCTTTCTGAACTAGAAACTTCAGATTTATTGCTAGTTAAATAAACTATTTCATGAAGGTCTATATTTTTTAAATTCAATTTTTTAAACTAAACCCAGTGGCAGGACAGATCATAGGTGGGCAAGGCTTACAGCTCCAATATCTATTTTCATAACCAAGGGCCCTGTGATATGAAGTTAAGTGTCAGCACCCTGGTTTGGTGGTCAGCCTAACGCGAAATCCACATTTAGTTTCCAAGCATGCTTGATACTCTTTTTTATCAACCCAATAAAGGTATGAAAGGCCGAGTAGAACTTGTCTAATCCAAAAATCAAACCTCAGAACTGCGGCCTGTGAGCGAGAAGTGCCTCCACTATGCCACCGCGCATCAAATAAAATTTCTAGCGATGATTAAATATACATGAATGTAATGTCGTAAAGGAGGTAAAAAGACGTGTTTATATTCCCTGGAATAAACCCGGTTTATTTCCTCGAGAGTTTTGAATATTCCTAGGAATTTTAATAGACCTTGAAAGTTTTGATGTTTTTTAGATAATTTATAAATTTTTATCAAGCATTTCTTAAAATAAATAAATATCTGTTTATTTTATGATTTCTGCTACTTATTACGGTAATAGAGATTTTCCCCAAAAAAAATAATTTTGAGTTTATGAGCCATATCGAATTATGTCAATGTCAAAAATTACTGTTGAGAAAATATTTATTTATTTCTTTCTCAGCATGAATTTACAACGGAAGAAACATGGAAATTTATTCTGACAGTTTTGAGAAACATATCTTAATATATTTTATTAACTATTTATCCGTTGTTTTCATTATTTTGACAAGCATTTTTGCTTATCTTAGTAAGAAATTTTAAATAACTTTTGTGTTAGGCAGCAAATTCGGTAGACAATCTGATTAAGACGCCGTCTTATAGTAGACAAATGCTATCTCGTCGATGTCTTAGTGTGACGTAGCTAAAACATTGTATCTGACGACATAGAATTTTGAACCAATGAGAGCACTGTCTTGCGGAATGTTGCCAGATTTTTCGAACCTGCTTGAAATCAAGAATCATCTCGCGCTCTACCTCTTTTCTGACGTAACTAAGACATCAATGACGTCATTTGGGCTGATGCGATTCTCGCGAGATGCTCATCTTGCCTCGCAAGACAAGTCTCATGCGATCATCTACGAATTTGCGGACTGCCTAAATGACAGAACAGAGATTTTTTTCGTATTGTGTAGTTTACTTCACTCTTTTTCATATTTATATAGCAAAATAATCTGTTAAACTAAAGATGATTGGCTTAATATATTACCTCAAGATTCCCAATATTCACCAAAGTTCCTTGTTTATTACCGAGTAAATTCCCGGGAATTTTATATGAATGAATATCGTTCCATAAAAAATAATGTGCAAGCTATAAAATAATAAAATTTTCAATACTATATCAACCTAACCAGTATTTAGTTATATAAGTTCCAGATATTTTGCCACTAAAACATTAGCATTAATTTTGCTTTGCACTATTTATGAACAGCAGAGTAATCCAAATATTCAAAGACAACAAAAGGAAGTGAGGCAATTATGTGATGGACTAATATTAATCAAGGTGCAACATGAATACTCTTGCCCCGTTATAGCATTTAAACATTATTATACCCTTAAATGCTTTTCAATACAGGTCAGATAATATCAATGAAAATTCATTGATTTTTTAATTTATTAAATATTTCCGATATTATATCAACAAGGTAAAATGGGTTTTCTTATATGAAATTAAAAATAACAGTATCTTCAATTTCAAAATACTATCATCTCTACATTTTTAACAAATAGTATCAATTTATTTTATTGTTTTCTTTATTAACTTTTAATTACATTAGATTTTGTTTTTGCTTAAAATTTCTTTGAAATGAGAGCATTTTCTTTTCTAAAGGCGGATACTGGGTGACTATCCTTTCGCCACAATAAGGCCTGAAACTGCTATTCACTTTCGTTACCCGGTGCGCACCTGTGAACCAAGTCACGGAGGCAATTAGCATTTTCCAGATTCATTCATCATCTCAGAAAAGACTAAAAATCTGAAAAAGAAAGGAACACCATGTCGAACCGGGAATCGAACCTGGAACCAACAGCTTAGGAGTTAGGAGCGCTAAACACTCTGCTATCAACTGGTTGAAATAAAAATATGAATAGCAGTGCAGTATAATAATCAAGTGATTTGAAATGAACACTTAAGCTGTCTGTGTATGTAACAATAAAGAAGTGCGTTAAAATTCAACACGGTGATTTTTTAAATAATGATTAAATTATTTCCTAGAAGAAAAGCTTTTACCTTACTTAACATAAATTAAATTGTATTTTCGTATATTACTCACTGTATGAGAATTTTTTTAATAATGGAATAA
>JAJQOW010001962.1:0-28111 GCA_037975125.1 Latrodectus hesperus | reverse complement strand
TATATATATATATATATATTGTTACAAATTTGTAAATAATGATTATATTTGTCTTAAAATATCTCAGACAGATCAGAAATTCTCACATTTTGGGCAAAAATTGCGGTATTTAGACGTGTTGTAGTTTAAAAGCGGATTTCCTAATGATTTGGCGACTTGGCGACAGTTGGCGAGATTCTTGGCGACTTGGCGACGGTTGGCGAGATTTTTGGCGACTTGGCGAGAAATCGATACTTCTGGAAACATCCATCACCTAAGCTCTAGGACCAATATTTTTCGAGATAGCCTAGAAGCTTCCAGAACCTTGGCGAAATTGGTAGATTTCTCCGCCAAGTCAGGTATAAATACCGCAGCCCGACATGGAAGAGTCAGTTTTGTGAAGACAGTCAGTGAGTGAATACGCGCGATTGGTTGTGACTGCTAGTTGTTCTCTGTCTGAGGTATTTGAGACCTGTGATTAGAAGCTGTTTCTTATTATATCTGACGAATTGTAGCTGTATAATTGTGATTGTTACAGCGGGAATTTCGTTTATCAAGTGAGATTTTTAACGAATAAAAGTCTTGTGTTCATTAAGTGGTCGCTTTATTCAACTCACAATCAACACGAACCCGTGGAGCTCGGTACAACTGGTGTCAGAATCGGGGTTGAAGAGTTGATGCAGCGTGTCACAAGAAAAATGGATATGGATTTAATGAAAAGTCTTCTCGAAAAATTAGCGGAGCAGATGGCTGAGATGAAAGCTGGACAAGAAGATATGAAAACCGAGATGAAAGCTGGACAAGAAGAGATGAAAGCTAGACAAGAAGAGATGAAAGCTGGACAAGAAGAGATTAAAACCGAGATGATGAAAGAGATAAAATCTGGACAGGAGGTGATGAAAGCTGGACAAGAAGAGATGAAAGCTAGACAAGAAGAGATTAACGCCGAGATGATGAGAGAGATAAAATCTGGACAGGATGAGCTTAAGAAGGACATTGTAAGTGTTAAAGAAGAATTCTCCAACATCATCCAGGAGAAGATGAATGCAATGGAGGATAAGGTAACTTCAGTAGAAACTAAAGTTCTAGAGATAGAAGAAAACGTGGAAGAAGCATTAGACAATATCAATAAGGAGATTGAAAGCTTGAAGAAGCAAATGTCAAACAGACATGAGGAACCCAACGTGACATTTGTGCCTTCCCTAGCCAATATTAAACTCTCAACATTTGATGGGAAATCATCCTGGCAAGTATACAAGACCCAGTTTATGATGGTAGCGGAAGCTAATGGATGGAATCCCCGAGCCCAAGCTTTTCACCTGGCGGCTTCTTTAAGAGGAGACGCGGCTGACATCCTCGAGACGCTTCCGGAGGAGCAGAGGCACGATTTCCAAGCCCTATCGAGTGCGCTTGAGCTGCGGTTTGGAGATAAGTGCACTAAAGAATATAGCAGACTACAGTTAAAGTCCCGCTATCAAAAAGCGGGTGAAAGTCTTCAAGAATTGGCTGCCGATATTCAGCGACTTTCCCATCTAGCATTTTCGGACTGCCCAGCTGAGACACGTCAAGATCTGGCTCTCCATCACTTCATCGATAGTGTGAGGGATCCGGAGATACAGAAAACACTTAGACTCGCCGATGTCAAAGATATTGGATCTGCCCTAGTCTACGCACATAAGATAGAGGCTGCCCAGCAGGCCGCGCGTAAAGACCGGCACTCAATCAGAGCCGTCTCTACTACTGATACGGACTATGATCTCAGAAAGCAAATCGAAGATCTGCGGCGAAAATTCCGTAACTTAGAATTGAGTAAAGGTGGCAGAAACACGAAAATTCAGTGTTGGACTTGCGGTGCAGTCGGACACGTTCAGAGAGACTGCCCGAAACGAAAAAATGGTGGAAATGATCTTCCACCACAGCAGGGAAACTAATATGTGGCCATCTCGCGGGGCGGAGATGTCCAGAGAGTCAGAAGCCCCATTTCAAATTGTTTCACATTTCTTCCGTAAGTAGCGGCGACAACGGACTTTTCGTTATGGGACATGTCAACGAAGTTCCCTGCAGAATGATAATCGATACTGGAGCCAACGTAACTATCATTAGGACAGATTTGGCTCGCAAACTTGGTGACAAACTCATCTGGACGCCGCCCTGCATTACCCTCCAAACTGTGACAGGTGACAAGATTAAAGTGCATGGAAAAATAAATCTAAACATTGCATTTGGTAATGCCGTGTACCATCATATGGCATATGTCGCTGATATAAATGACGAATTTATTCTTGGATTGGACTTTCTCAAAGAAAACCATTTCAAGTTAGATTTTAAAAATAATGAACTACACTCATGTTCTGAAGAAATAGCGATTTTTAAGACGAAATATTCAGATATTAAAACAGTCCATCATATAACTGCGAAGAGTGAAACAACATTACCACCAAGAACTGAGACAATAATTTGCGGAGCTCTTTCAGAAGATAATAATTTTCATTATGGATTGACTGAATATCCAGATTCCGACAATAGCGTTAAAGGAGTACTAGTGGCTTCTTCACTCGTCGATCTCTCACGAAATGTAATCCCGGTAAGAGTTGCTAATCTAAGTAATAAGGTAAAACTTATAAAAGAAGGAGAAGTGCTAGCGACTTGCACTCCAGTGACCTGTATTAACCGAAATTGTCAAGCCACACTATCTGAGCCTCCTGACACTCTAATTGATGAACTCCTTCAGAGAGCAGAGTTAGATGATAAACAGAGGAATGCTGCAAGAAATTTATTATTAGAATTCGGAGATCTCTTTTCCAAGAAATCAGATGATGTTGGGCGAACCAAATTGACGCAGCACCGAATCAATACAGGAAATCATCCACCCATTAAACAACATCCGAGAAGATTGCCATTCGCTAAGCAGGAAGAGGTGGATAATCTTCTGATGGAAATGCAGCAGAATGACATTATTGAGCCATCAGAGAGTCCTTGGGCTTCGCCTATTGTTTTAGTTCGGAAGAAAGATGGTTCTACCCGATTCTGCGTTGACTATCGTCGGTTAAACAACATCACTAAAAAAGATAGTTACCCTCTTCCTAGGATTGACGATACACTTGATGCTTTATCCGGAAAACAATGGTTTTCGACTTTGGATCTCAAGAGTGGTTATTGGCAAGTAGAGATACATCCTGAGGATCGAGAAAAGACTGCATTCACCACAGGACAAGGACTTTGGCAGTTCAAGGTTATGCCATTTGGGCTTTGCAATGCACCTGCAACGTTTGAGCGCCTGATGGAGACAGTATTACGAGGACTTTCCTACGAAGCCTGTTTGGTATATTTGGACGATATCATTATTGTAGGGCGCACATTCGAAGACCATTTAAGAAACATCCGAAAGGTGCTGGAAAAATTAAAAATGGCCAACCTGAAGCTGAATCCTTGCAAATGTAATTTATTCCGACGTGAAGTAAGCTATCTGGGACACATTATCTCTGCTGAAGGTGTAAGAACAGATCCTGAAAAGATCTCCGCAGTTAAGGACTGGAGTCGTCCAAAAGATGTCCACCAATTAAGAAGTTTTCTTGGACTATGCACATATTACAGGAAATTTGTTAAGGGTTTTTCAAGTATTGCCAGACCTCTTCACAAGTTGACAGAAGTTAAACAGAGATTTCTATGGACAGATGAATGTGAGAAAGCTTTTAAACAACTGAAGGAGGCGTTGACATCTTCGCCCGTTCTTGCATATCCCCAGCCCGAAAAATTATTCATTTTAGATACGGATGCCAGCAACGAAAATATCGGAGCTGTGTTGTCGCAAGAAATTGATGATAAAGAATATGTCATTGCTTATTGGAGTAAATGTCTATCGAAACCAGAGCGGAATTACTGTACAACCAGGAAGGAATTGCTGGCAATCGTTAAAGCCATAGAACATTTCCACCATTATCTCTATGGAAGAAAGTTCTTGCTCCGGACAGATCACGCATCCTTAACCTGGCTTTTAAATTTTAAAAATCCGGAAGGACAGGTAGCCAGATGGATTCAACGACTCCAGGAGTTTGACTTTGAAATACGTCATCGCAAAGGAACTCTTCATGGAAATGCTGATGCACTATCAAGGAAGCCGTGTAATGAAAGCTGCCGATACTGTTCTAGAGTAGAGAAGAACTATCAGCTGATAAATACTTCGGTACGCCAAGTTACTGTTTCACCTCCATCAAAACCAGACCCATGGAGTGATGAAGGACTTAGGGAAGCCCAAAAAGAAGACCCAGATATAAATCCAATTCTTGAATTGAAAGAATCTTCTAGTATGAGACCAAGTTGGCAGGATATCTCCACCTACAGTCCTGCTACTAAGCAATATTGGGCTCTTTGGGACTCACTCCATATAAGAAATGGTGTCTTATACAGGAAATGGGAGTCCGATGATGGACGTAATTTCAAATGGCAGCTTGTTCTTCCAAAATCAAGAATTTCAGATGTCTTGAAAGAATTGCACAGTAGCTCAACTGGAGGCCACTTCGGAGTAATGAAAACTCTACAGAAAGTTCGAGAACGCTTCTATTGGAGCAAAACGAGACAAGATGTAGAGAAATGGTGCCAATCTTGTGATGACTGTGCGGCACGTAAAGGACCGAAGAAACGTAGCCGAGGAAGATTGCAGCGGTACAACGTAGGAGCACCTTTTGAGAGGATAGCATTGGACATTTTGGGTCCTTTACCACGATCCTCAAATGGCAACAAATACATACTAGTTGTCATGGACTACTTTACTAAGTGGCCTGAAGCGTTTGCAATCCCCGATCAAGAGGCGACTACAGTAGCCGAGGTTCTAGTGCAACAATGGGTTTCCAGATTCGGCACACCCTTACAAATTCATTCTGATCAAGGGACAAATTTCACCTCTGTTGTGTTTAAAGGAATGTGTCAAATTCTCGGAATAGACAAGACGCAGACGACGCCACTACACCCACAATCGGATGGCATGGTAGAGAGGTTTAACAGAACCATCTTGAATAACCTCTCCCTTATGGTTTCCAGAAATCAGCAAGATTGGGATTTGAAGCTACCGCTGTTTCTGCTTGCATATCGCAGTGCTGTCCATGAGACTACCGGATATACTCCTTCACAGATGCTCTTTGGTCGCGAACTTCGTCTCCCTTGTGATCTTCAGTTTGGTCGTCCACCGGATACATCTTCATCACCAGAGGAATACCTTCGAGACCTTCAGGCACGTCTTGAAGATGTCCATAACTTCGCTCGAGACCGAATCAACCTGACGACCGAAAGAATGAAGACAAGGTATGACACAAGAGCGACGGGACATGAATTCCAAGAAGGTGACAAAGTTTGGTTGTGGAACCCGATTCGACGTAAAGGACTTTCTCCAAAGTTGCAAGCCAACTGGGAAGGTCCCTACACAGTCCTAAAAAGACTGAACGACGTCGTGGTTCGTATAAGAAAATCATCTGCTTCAAAACCAAAGGTAGTACATTATGATAGATTAGCTCCTTATCGTAATGTAGAGTAAAAAAATCAGTAGACCATGGTCGGTTTGTAAATAGTTTAGATAATTTTAATCTTTTCTATTTTCTTGTATTTTTAGTTGCTTGTGTATGTAATGTGCTCTGTATCCTCTTGAAATGTAAATTCTTTTATATTAAATTTGGCCTCCTATCAGGGGATTGTACTGCCCGGGACGTGCAGTCCTTGAGAGGGGGCAATGTTACAAATTTGTAAATAATGATTATATTTGTCTTAAAATATCTCAGACAGATCAGAAATTCTCACATTTTGGGCAAAAATTGCGGTATTTAGACGTGTTGTAGTTTAAAAGCGGATTTCCTAATGATTTGGCGACTTGGCGACAGTTGGCGAGATTCTTGGCGACTTGGCGACGGTTGGCGAGATTTTTGGCGACTTGGCGAGAAATCGATACTTCTGGAAACATCCATCACCTAAGCTCTAGGACCAATATTTTTCGAGATAGCCTAGAAGCTTCCAGAACCTTGGCGAAATTGGTAGATTTCTCCGCCAAGTCAGGTATAAATACCGCAGCCCGACATGGAAGAGTCAGTTTTGTGAAGACAGTCAGTGAGTGAATACGCGCGATTGGTTGTGACTGCTAGTTGTTCTCTGTCTGAGGTATTTGAGACCTGTGATTAGAAGCTGTTTCTTATTATATCTGACGAATTGTAGCTGTATAATTGTGATTGTTACAGCGGGAATTTCGTTTATCAAGTGAGATTTTTAACGAATAAAAGTCTTGTGTTCATTAAGTGGTTGCTTTATTCAACTCTCAATCAACACGAACCCGTGAAGCTCGGTACAATATATATATATATATATATATATATATATATATATATATATATATATATATATATATATATATATACTTAGAAAAAACTTACAAGTATCAAGGAAGATAATTTTGTTTTTGTTATTGCATTTTAAATTTTTTATTTCTAATTAGGAGAGAGAGAGAGAAGCAAATTCATATATACAATAACATTTTGAATTTACCCTTATCAGAAAAAAAAGTGCAGAAATAGTTGAGACAGAGAAGATAAAAGAAATATAAAACACAATTACACAAAAATAAATATTTCTATATACAATAAGAGAAAATGGTTCAATTATCTTTATTTTATTACTAGATTATTTGGCTTCTAGACTGAGTATATTAGATAATAAAATAGCTGTGTTAGAGGCAAAATATTAATGATAGCAAATTAATTTAAAAAGAATAAAGCAGTAAGATTTCGAATAATATGATAATAAAAGTCTTAGCCCTTTCTGTTAGCGTTTACTAGCTTATACACATATGCTTAAAGTCTCTTTTAAGCGGACAAGAAACGTGCAATTCTTTATTAAGTGCTAAAAATGTTCGAGCGAGCTTTCTTCTGTGATAGCAGTGGGACCGTACACACTCTTAAAGGAAACTACATAATTAGTAACTATGCTTGCTACCGTATGCAACGAATGAAACGGGAAACCTCTCCATTGCTTCAAGGACTGTAATTCGGAATCATATTAATAATTTTTTTTTAAGTACAGACATGCAGATTCAGACATGAACTTGGTAAAGGACTGCATGCTTGGACTCCTCAGTTCGACATGAAATTACTTGCTATTCTGTTTTCTTCTTGTCCACCTGTCGAGGTTGGTGCTTACCCTTGTGGCATGGAAGTAAATTGTGGTATTCAAAATTAATAGAATTTTCAGATTTGGTCAATTATCACTAAAGCAGCTGGACCGATTTTTATCAAATGTGATATGTACATACATTGATACATTACAATGCAAATAATCTTGCAACAGTTATAAATCACACATGATCATGCATAATAGTCATTGCAATCGGATGGCATGTAACAGTGATTGAAGAATGAAACATAAAATCGATTAACAGTGGTATTATTTCCTTTTACAGTTATGCAGGCCTCGCAGCGTGATTTCATACTTGAAATGAAACAATTTATTATTACCTGTGGCATTCGGTCCCATTCCTTCAGCTACGATGTTTTAACACCCAGGATGATTCTCGGAGAGAGGATTGAGGGTTGCAATTACACTTCCCAGAGCATCCCAGACATGCTCTATAGGGTTGAAGTCTGGGGATCCGCTTGGTCAATCCATCAGGAGAATATTATCGCTTTTGAGAAGTACGGTTACTAGAAGAATTGTGGTTTCACGTTATTGTCCATTAAATAAATTAGGCGGTAACTGCAACCCTGAAAAGGCAAATATAGTGTTCCAAGACCATATTCCTATACATCACAGCTGTTGCACTGCTCTGTCAAAGATATGGAAGATGGTGTGATCGTTTAACATGAAGCCTGACCATACCATTACGATTTACCTGCCCTCCAATGTACATGAAATCGACTATTATGACCTTCCACCGTTATAGTGGTCGATTACGTGTACATTCGAGGGCAGGTAGCGAGTTTCTGTTTTCCTATGTGAAAGTACGTCAGGAATATGTGGTTAGGCTGAGCGGACTCATCAGCTAATAGAATGGCCGCCAACTGATTTATGCTCTAATATTTATGATCCCTGCATAATGCAAAACGGACTTTCCGGTGCATAGAAGTTTATGGGACGCAAATCAAAGGCTTTCGTGCAAACAATTGTCTTTCACGAAGTCTTCTAGAAATAGTGACACTTTAAACTTGGGTTCCTGTTATCTGATACAAATCACGAGAGAGCTGAGAAGCTGTAGAATCCCTGTTACGCCTCGCTAGAATAGAAATATGGCAGCAATTATCTTCAGCCATCGGGACTCTTTGACGACCTTTCCCGGGATTTCTCTTAAAAGATCCGGTCTCCTCGGACTATTTCCATAAGTTGCACACAACGTTGGGTGTTAAATTCTTTATAAATCTGGAATGCTGCTTCGAGCCGCGTTACAAAACAGAGTTGGTGATTACTCATTGTTATTATTATAATTTGAATTCAATCGATTGTTCACCCAAGAGATTTGAAGAGGTGTGCTGGTGGTCGAAAAACGTGTTTTGTAACGTGTGCTTATAAAGCTTATTCCTCTACTGGTCCGCCCATACATACGTGTACGCTTATGTATTCGAAGTACATGTTGCTCATATTAGTCTCGAAGTAGTTGTTTTACATTTCGTTCAGTTCTTTTTAAGAAATTTAACAAAATATGCAACTTCTCTTAATTTTGAACACCAATGTAGTCCACAGTCTAAATGAAAAATTCATCAAAAAGAAATAACGTGGGTGAATGTTCAAATGATCTGTAACATTTTCATTTGTTAAGCTGTCTACTAAATGGTGTTTGAAAGCAGATTTTTAAGTTTATTAATTGAAACTTTTATGGAGGTTAATATGCTTGTCATTTTCAATAATAATTACCAGAGCTACTTACCAGCTTGAGTTTAACTAATTAAAAGATAATACCAAAACGTTGATTTCATTTTAGTTACTTTAAAGAAATCTTAGTCTTTGAACCGGATGGGGAAAAGTCCACTGACTGACAAAGGTCTCCGATAATTAGTGGTCAAACTTAAATGAATAGGTGATTTAATGTTCGTTTTAAGAGAAGAAACTTTGTTTTGGTAGTATCGGAAGAAAATATAGTAGATGGCAGAGAACAAATCTCTCAAACTGTATGCAAGCACAACATGTATCGTATGACAAAAAATTGGATATGTTCAATACAATTGTCAAGATCACGTATACTCTTTTGTTAACTATAAAAATTTCAAATTATGCACAAGCTGCTGTTGCTTCAAGACTTAACAGAGATCGAAAGAACATAAAAAGGAGCAAGATACCGGCTCTTATTTCAGTATTTTGCTCCTTTTGATGTTTATTCAGAATGTGCTTGGAACGATGGAAATTTTTTCATTTAGATGGTTTGTGTGTGTGTGGTTTACAATTGCGAAATTTGTGAACCAAAATATCTCTATTGAATCATATAGATTCCGCTGTGGTCCCTACAAGTAACGGTGTGGCGTAGTGTACTGCACTATTTCTTCTTATTCTTAGAGTTGGGTTTGTATGTCATTGAGCACTTCTGTTTTTATCAGCATTTTGTACTATTAACTCCAAACCCAATGTTTCCTAGTTCCAGTTGCTCGGGTCACTCACATTATTAATAAAGTCCGATATATAACCCTTTAATGGAGTCTAAGTGTAACTCTCTAGTAAGGATGATACCTAAAGAAGTTAATCTAGGGAAGGCAAGAGCCTCGCATTCGTAAATGATATGCTTGGCCGTTTCCTCTTGTGTATGACATTTCCTGCAGATAGGGTCTTGCTGAAACAGTCCCATTTTATGGAGGTGTTTTCTGAAATAGTAGTGCCCTGTTATGAAGCCTACTAAACTATTTACTCTTTACCCTAATGTTTTAACGAAATTAGGTGCAAAAAGTCTGTTACAGTCGGACTCAATTATAGGGCAAGATTTTCGTTACATGATAAAAAAAATTCTTCACTCGCAAATCTTTCATAATTTTTATGTAAACTGCAGCTTTTCCAAGCACTAACCTTTGTCTTATGGATGCCCGCTAAAGTCTTTCAGAGAAAAACACACTATCAGCCAATTATTTGTGTGTTCTGTGCTCTAATCCATAAGACAACGTCACATGGATTAAGATCCGGTGACTCAATCCATGTGACTTTAGTCGTTACAAGTACTTGAAAAATCTCGCAAAAAGTGATGAGCCAGAAACTTTACCTGATTTTAAAGACAGCATTTCAAAACATGTTCGTAATGTTTTCCAGAATACACTGCAATCAACAATGGAACATTATATCTTATTATTCCTGAGCAACATAAAATAAAAGCAGTCATAATGAAAATGTTTTGCTGCAATAAATATTTTTAACTATGACATATATTTGCAGAATTATGTAATTCTGTAAAAAAATTACCTCTGTGACAAAGTGTTTAATTATATTTGCTTTAAACACATTCTTTTTCCTTCAAATGTCCAGCATAACATTTCATAACTTTCTGAGCAATAGTTTTGTCTATAGGCAAATTTGAAATAGGGAGGTTTAATTATAGTGCTCCTGTATATCAGGCAGGTTCAACGAAGTTTCAGTACAATGAATTTCTTAAAGTTCTAAAGCATGCTTCTTATTTAGAAACAAAATTTAAAATATATGAAAACTATGATTATCAATATTTATTGTGTACAGCTAGTAAAAATATATTATGGTGTTCAAAAATTAATGTGATATGAAGTGAAATGTTTTTTTTTTTTTTTTTTTTTTTTTTTTTTGCAATGACTCCATGGGAAATCATCTAAAAGACATGAAATGCAGAAATAACAAAAGTATTTTGTTCTTAAGTGATAAGGAAAACATAGCTGCTCAAGAATGAATGCAATGCATACAATTATATAATCAAAAAAGGCTTTATTGAATTCGTAATGTCATTAAACATGATTGTTATTTCAAAATGAAGAATAAGCATATGTTTCTTAATTTGAAATATGGTCTTCCCTTACTATTCACAATGGCATTGAAATAATTTTCATCCGTGAATAAAACCCGGCTTCTTTGATTATGTATTTAATTTTTGCTCTACTTGCCCTTTGATATCAATGAATAACATATAAAAGTATGTAATATTTGGAAAAATGGGTGAATAGTTATCTTTGTAAAAATGTCTGGGCATAGTAAACCCCGATACTTGCCACTTTGTTGCCATATACATTTGCTGAGAAATGGTTCTTGCTGACTGGTTTCGGACTCTTTCTAATTACAGAAAGATATAATAGTCATCTATTACAGATGTTCTCCTGAGGCTGCCATAACAACCTTTCTAACAGCTGTATCTGTGGTTTGGAAGGTTTTACACGAGAGCAAAACGAGACTTTTGTTGATTTCAAACTCTTCAGCATCATTGATTACACCTTACGCATCCTCCAGATATCCGATCATTCTCCCACATGGGAAGCTGTCCAAGTGATTTTTTCTAGCCATATTTCACGAAAGAACGTATTTGCTCTTGCAAGGAATGTCTTTGATTGCGTTTCCATTCAACGTTTTAGTGCAGTCTTGAGCTGAAATCGGACAGCACGTTATTTGCTATGTTTTATTCCTAACATTTGCATATGCATAATCTTTCTACTGAATTATGTGTTCATTATACTGATAGCAAAAGAATTCCTAACCTGAAAATTTGTGGTTATCTACTTAAAATTTGCACACCAGTCACCAGCATTCAAATAAATTCGCTGAATACTTCTTATCAGCGAGCAATAATAGCGTGAATATCCCTTATTTTCAAGCAGGCGTGATTTTTAGCCTTTTTTCCAAAAAAATATCGACTACACGATTGCAGTTTGAAATTTATAATATATTAGTTTTGCAATTAATAATATAAAAGTGCAAAATTGCAATTACAATTTTGCAAAAAGGAACTAAAATGATGTATTTAATCTCGTATTTTCAAACATATTGTAAATATTTAATGTCAAAATAGAATACAATATATTGATGACAACTAGAGTAATGCATTTATCAGGAAAATTTCAAGAAATTAAAGAAGTCTCTTTTCTGCAAAAGTATATTATTATGTATCGTTAATCGTTAATTAGTATTTGAGTAGTTGAATCATTTTATAAATTTTTGATAGCCTTTATATTGGCAACTGGAATTGAAATAAATTACTGAATATGATTGGCGAAAACTTTGGATTTTATAGCATAAACCATTATTGCTATCTTCTAATTTGAAATGCTTGCTTTTACCACAATTTTATATGAGAAACATTAAATCCAACAACTTTAAGGTTAGTTTAAATGGTTCATTTCAATGGTTAATTACTACATTAAATAACGAACTCGCTAACAATGGTGCACGAGAAAGATGCGTAACCTTTCCATGCTATCATGACTCATCAAAATTATCCGTCCATCCGAGTGGACGGATAATTATTGTGATCAAACATCTGCTAACCAAACATCTACATCATATCAACAGACAGATACTGGAAAATAATATGGTAATTTCAAAATTTCCTTTAATACAATAGATAAATTCTGGTAATTTTTTTATAAAAACGGCAATGTTTTGAAGTGCAATCTTTACGTATGTATTTTCTATTGCTTTTTAAAAATACTCTTCTAATTGACTCTTTGAAATCAAAATACAAATAAGTTTACAACTGCAGTCTGTGGTAAGCTTCTTTTAAACATCTTCCTCTTTCTGTTTTTGGGAAGAATTTTTATTAATAGTAAATACTATATTCACGGGTACCTAAGATGGAAACCTGATACAAGCATTTCGACAGATTTGAATAATAGAAGTTGTTCTACTGGTAACTAGCAACGAATCTGAAGATTTCAGCTTCTAAGAACGAAAAACATTGAATAAATTATAACTTGATTTTAGTTTATTGTAATATGTGAATTAGTAAATTATATATGTGATGGTTGAAAATAAATATTAATCAATAACTATCTCTTCAATTGGAATTTTAACTAAGGGTTGGTAAATATAAACGGGAAATGTTAACTACAATAGTAATTAGATAATTGTAAATAAGAGAAGTTAAGATAAAAAATTTTAAGTTTCTTATAAAATATGTTTTGAATAGTTTTCATTATTTCCATTTTTTAAATAGGTAAATAGTATTCAAGCGATAGCTTTCTCCCAATATATAAGTACAATTTTGATAACTGAGTTTTATTAATTTTGAATTTGTGCTGCTTAAATTTTGCTAGTTAATCTTGCAAATTTAATTTTATAGGTAATTTTGCTATTTTAAAAAGAGAGAATTTTTTTTATAGTTTTCAGTAATTTTATTTTGAGAAACCAAATTTTTCATAATTAAAAATTACTATAAGTAAATAAATTTTTTTATTTTTCTATCAGCAAGAAAATTTATTTAAGTACCAAAACGGTGTAAAAATAGTCTTTTAAAGAGTGATATAAAAGTTTGATTTTATGTAAAAGATCAATTCATACAAACCAATACAAATGGCGCCATTATTGTCTAGCCAGGGACGAGAGATGAAATAATGTCAAAAATTCTGCCATCAATTGAATGACGTGAAAAATAGGCAAAGCAAATGCTATTTTAAAATATCGAGGACACCAAACGACAAATCTGTTCAGCTTCTCACAGAGGCCATTATATTTGAAAATTGAAATATTATTTTCCTAAAATTGCAAACTTTTTATTCATCATTTACAAGAAAAATGGAAATATTTCCTAAAAACTTAAGAAAAAAATGCTTAAATGAATATAAGTTCGGAAAGCGACATTTTATAATGCGAGATTTTTAATTATTTTGAGGGAATGCTTATTAATTTATTTTTGTAACTTCTTTCTACATTTTCTGAATAAGTTTAATTAATTTTAATAAGCATCATTAAAGAGTGTTAATTTTATATAAAATTAATAATATAACAATTGCTTAATAGAAAGCTTAATACTTAAATAAATACACTTAAAGGAAAATAAAATAACAATAAATAAAATGAAATAAAATTTTTTAATTAAGTTAATAAACATCTAATTTAAAACATTTTAAATTAATTTCGTATTTGATATTGTTCATTTTTTAAATTTTTCTATCAGAGACCTAATTAAATTCATTACCGATCATTTACCTGTAATTTGAGTAGAAAATGCTTTAACAAATAAATTATAACATAGTAAAAACTCAAAAATATATTAAGCGCATTTAAGTGAAAAATAAAATGATAAAAATAATTTTGTAATAAATTTAGAATACTAAATTGTTTTCCATAATGTATATGTTTAGATCTGTTACACATCGTGTAACCATATCATTCACGCATTCACGTTGTATTCACGTTGTACAAAAATAGCATTCACGTTGTACAAAAATAACTAATAATGTAGCAGAAATCAAATAAATTAAACTTTTTACATATAGCTAACTAAATTATAATCATAATAAATGAAGTAAATAATATTAGTTAGGAATATAAATAATTTCAAATTAAAATTTTAGTTTATTTTTAATTTTTTCGGTATTGTAAATAATTAGCTCTACAATACATCACATACTGCAGGAAAATGTATTATATAACAACTGAAACAAAATAAAATATAATAAAAATATTTAGTGACAAGTTTTTAAATAATTAATTAATGAAAGAAATATTTGATTTTTCAAAATTATATAATTTGCTTTATTTTCACAGATTTTTAACAGTAAAAAAGTGGTGTGGTTATTAAACTTAATAAAAACTGTTACAATCGTACCTGTTTCATATTGAGAAAATTTCGATTGATATAAAAACAATGTGACGTCATTCATTGACGTCGTTGATATCAAAAGATGTGTTTTTAAATAATTTCGGGTCCTTTTAATTATTTTTTTACATTGGAGAGTGTTTAGAATGTTGCCATTTCAAATTTTCTATAATTTGCATTGCATAATTTAAGCAAATATGCATTTAGACGTAGATGTTGATGACAATTTTGCTAAACTTCCGTTTATTAACACTAGTCGGTCATAGAAAAAAACATTGAACACAAAATTAAATTTGTATCTGAGAATGGTACAAAAAATTTCCACAGTATTTTTGACAATACAGGAAAAGTATTTCCATTTCTTCTCCTCCCCCAAGTATATACTTAAAGGACAATTATTATTTGATGGCAAGGTATGCGATATTATAATCAACACTCGTTATATGCACGCGTTATCAGGAAAAACTCTATTATAGGCATAAATAAAATTAACAATATTTTTTTAAATTCAAATTGAGAATATACTATCAGATATATCCTATCAATATAAAAACAATTTGTATTATTTCTCTCGAGACCATTGCGGAAAAGTAGCTTCTTAATGGGCTTTCTATCCGTAAATTTGATCACTCATAAAAGAAACACTTCAAGAATTAGTTTAAACTATTCGAAAAAGCCCTATTTTTCTTTTCTGTAAAATGTTGGTTAATACATTGAACTCTATTACGACGATGCACATATTTTATACGTTTTCATCCTATTTCTGAATGACTCTTACAGCTGGAATATGTTTTCGATGTGGAACACCACGGGACAACACTAAATGCTTTATCATATCTCACAAGTGTTTCAGTTGTTGGAATAAATGTATAAATGGTTAATTTTTTTACAGTACTAAACATAAAAAAAAAAATTATTGAAATTTAAATATGAAATTATTATTTGTATAAATTTGGTGAAGATGTGGAAAAAAGGTATGTCAAACAGGCTATGTTAATCTAACTACAAAATGTCTTATTATTTTCAAACAATTTCAAATAAAACAAATCGAGGCATTCACATCACGATTTCAGCTACCGTTCTTCAAAAAAATTTATAAATGTTAACGAATGTTTTCATGAATCTTCAATCTCATACAGAAAAATAAAACCACCATTATATCATAAATGTTTCCTGGTATTCGTATTTCCACTTCGATATAAATAGATTAAGAAAAAATAAAAAGTAAAAAAATCCAAAGAAAACATCACATCCGATTCCGGATTATGCAAAGTATCAATTGCTTATTTCTGTTGAATTTCAAGTTGCTGTTCCAGAGAATGTTAGTGCAGAAGTTAAAAATAACATACCTCTATATATTTTCAAGGATTTTTATTTTTAAATGATTAATCTCATAGGTGGGCTCTTACATTTTCATCAAAATACGTTTCTTTAGAAGTTAGTTAATGATTACAATTATATCCTGCAATTCTCGAAGCCTTACTAATAAAAATGTTTCCTTTATTTAAGTATTTTTTCTAATTGGCGAAATCTTGGTAGCCAGAGAATTTTTTCTTAAGAAAAATGTATCTATACATATAAAGGAAGTTGCTTAAAGGACAAATAATAGTTTGTTAATGTTATTTAAGATTAGTTATCAGACAGTGGGCAGCCGAGTGGTTAGCTCTCTTGCCTTCGGTTCAACAGTTCGTGGGTTCGAATCCCACCTTGGTCATGGATGTTTGTAGTGGCTCGGAATTCACTTTAAGCCGTAGGTCCCGGTCTAATTAGCCCTCGTGTGCAAAAAATGACCGTTGAGCGACAAACCAATCAACCCCAACAGACTTCACTTTCTGTATTTAATTTCATGTACAATATACTATTGATTTTCCGAAGCTCTAACGATAATTTTTGCAACTTAAAAAATTGCTTCTGGGTCAAATAAAACCAACCAAAATATTTTCGATAGCATTTTTGCATCTCAATTCTACATTACTTTAATACTTCTTGGCCAACAAGCACTGTACCTTCTGTCTTAAAGAATTCCACAATTCCTTTTTTCCTGAATTTCAATAATTCTCGATGTTTACATTATGACACTTAATTTCTAAGTAAATAATGGAAATTATGTTACTAACTTGACTAACAGATCATTTTTTACCTAAATATTCTTACCTAAACATTCTAATCATCTTCAATACATATTTAAGAATGGATGTGGCAGTGTCTTTTAAAAATCTATCATATGTTAAAACGTTCTGAAAAAATTAATATATATGTTTTGACTGATATGTCACTAGCTTATGACTTTGTTGAGCATAATTGTCCATCATAAAAATTTTCTTCAGCAAAAAGTTTTGAAAAAGTTGGTAAATGATTAACATATTTTTTCAAAATAGATGTTTAGCTGAATGTGAAGGATTTTACAAGCTATCACATTTAAATGTTTCAAGGCAATCTCTTTATATATCTATATATTATCATCGCTCTTATTCATCATCTTTATGATGAATATTTTTGAAGACATAACAACAAACATTCACTGTTTTATTTATGTAAATGAGACTTTTTCTGAAGCTATATCAAAGTTTAAATAGATCAAAAGATAAATTTCAGATTGCTCTATTTAAGATGCAACATCTTTAGCTAGAAGAATGTCATATATCCATTGATTTTAGTCGATGCATATTTATTAGTTTTTTTGATGTAAAGAAATTCTCATTCGGAACATTGATGTGCTATGAATAAACAAAGCATTTCCTAATCCCAAAATCTTTGCACGTTTTTGGTGTATATTTTCGTATAATCTATTTTCTCAATTCCTTAACTTGAAACATGGAATCAATAATTTGGCAAATAATATCCGAAAATGATTTTATAGTTTTATATTATAACTCTTGACAAACATGTAATATTAAAATTCAATGACAAACATGTAATATTAAAATTTATTTAATCGTTTCAATAAATGTATTTTCAATTTAAGTGTAATTGAATTTAACCAATTTATTGTACTTGTAACGGTGTTTTCATTTAATTCTAAGCAATGAATTGTATGAATATAGTTGATCCATATTGACAGTTGACAGTCAAGTTACTTTTATATTTGACTGCAACAAGATAAGAGTTACTTCGGTAGTTAAAATTTCATAATAAATAAAAATAACGTATGTAATCAATACCTCGAAAACTTTGCAATGTAAATAAATACACAAAATATTAAAAATTTGTTTAAAAAGAAGGACATTCTAGAAGAAGAATAACATTCATACTTAAAAATCCATTTTGCATGTTAGCTGCAAGCTACCAGATATTTGGATTAACGAATCCAGTGATTCGTAAAAGAGGTTATACGATTAAACATTTCACATTTATTGGCTAAAAAGAAAGAAACATTACTTCTGGAAACATGAATTCCCTCGTATTAAGTTATGTATCGAACAATGAGTCTTTTACTTTTCAAGTGTGGAAAATGAATAATACCCGTATTTACAAACTGTTAATTTTAAGGAAGTGTCATATATTCGAGAATTGAATAAATAATTGTTCCAAAAAATATCATTTCAAGTCAAAAAGAAAAAAACAGCAGGCCTTAATGTAGAATAAGACAAAGCCTAAATGCTTCACAGTAAATAATAATATAATTCTCTCTCTCTCTCTCTCTCACACCTCAAACACACACACACACACACACACACACACACACACACACACACACACACACACATTGCATGCATATATAATTCCCTCTGTCGCGAGGACAATATATAAGATAAAATAATCTCTTATAATCACATTCTCTTAATGTATTGCTTTTCTAATATATAAATCTTTGTATTATAGGTGAAGAAAATTCTTCGGTTCACGGAATTTTGCTTGATTCTGGCCTTCTGGATGGTACCATAAGAATTGGAATGGAAGAATATTTTATAGAACCTTCAAGTAATTACTTTTCAACCCAAAAAGATTTTCATTCCGTAGTTTACAGACTATCAGACATCAAATTCCCTGCCTTGAACAGGACTTGCATGCCGTCTGTGACCAAATCTCAAAGTTGCGAGAAGCATTCAAAAGCTCATTCAGTGGATCAAAGTTCGGAAGATGATTTACATCTTCTCAGGACAAAGAACTCAGTGAAACATTTACATCGAAAAAAACTTAAGCAGAGGAAAAAACTACGAAGAGGTTTTCATAAGAGTAGGTATTTCGGTGCCAAACACATGACAATGCACAGTAAAAGAAAGAAATTTAAAACTGTGCATGGAATAGTAAACGATGTTGGGGACTCAGAGTATTATAAGAGCGATATTAATATAGATTATTCTTCTACAGACCATAAGCTATTTATGCATTTGATCTCTTACAAAGACCACACGAGTCACGAGTTCGATTTAAGTGCCAACACTGAAAACTCATCGCCAACTGACGTCTCATACACGCCGACTTCTACTCGAAATGCTGACACACAACCAGAAACACATTCGAATACCTATTATCGCAATGTCACAGACACTGGAAATACCTACAGTAAAACTGTAACAACCACCTCAACGCCGGAGGTATATCTTGAAGACAAGGGTGACGTGCCTTACTGGCGTGAGCTAGATGCGTTGCACTACACTGAAGATGGACGGACGGGTAGCTCTGAACCGTACGGAGTACGTTCCATTCAAAGAACGCAATGGAATGACGACCGGGGCCAGAGGCACGTCGCCGTGGATCGTAGAAAGAGCACTTGTTTGCTTTATCTCCAAGCTGATCATCTTTTCTACCAAAGGCTGGGAAGCGAGGAGGCTTGTATAGACGCCATGACAAGACACGTACAACGCGTCAATAGTATTTACAGGACAACAGGTATGTGATATAAACACAACTTTTTTACGAATTTAATTTGTGGATAAAAATTTAACGATTACTTTGGAAATTCTGCTTTAATGTATTTGAAATATTTCCTTACCACAATAATATTTGCTGGACATATTTAATGCCTGTGATTATTTATTCCAAATATGTATGTTTGAGGGTCTGATGATAGTTATTGTTTCTTCATAATATGATAATCCATTTCTAAAATAAATATTACACTTACTAAAAATATTTGGTTCCTCCAAAAGAATTCGCTTACTGTATGACAAATATAACGTAAGTTTTGTATGGCAGCTTTAAACTAAATTAACTAATTTGTTCCTTTGTTATAATAAATTCTTTCAAAAAAATAAGTGATGTTGAGAAGAGAGATACTTCTACTTTACCTTCAGTAAAGATCTAATAGCTGAATGAACAGTATTCTGATTTTCAATTCTTTGTTTGATTCTCAGCTTGAACTTAGATTAACGATTGAATTGGTGCTCTTAAGCAAAAAATGACAGAACATCTGCATAAATCTACCGGACAATCATTGGTAAATCTTCCCCCAAAACTTCACGAAGTTTCTTGAAATTTAGCAAGAGCTCTCTTTCTTCCCGATGACGTTGTATTGGTAAATAAAGTTAATGTCCTTTATCAAAACAACAAAACAACGATACTATTTCATACTGAAAGAACTTAACTAGTACGAAATTTACCTATCCGATTTATTCATAACAAACTTTATTTCATAAAAATTAAAATCATTTGGTTGAGGATTTTACATATTTTTACTCCTTTTTTTTGGAAATTTCATTCATTAAAAACAACCATTTACAATGATAAAATTTCATAAAAATAAGCTTGTAATATTCAATTCATTTTTCCTTCATTTACGGAGAAACAGTGGTTAAATTAATTCATAAAAACTAATTTGGATTTTAATTTAAGTTTGCTAGATCCTTAATTTTTTAATATTCAAACAAGATATTAAAAATGATTGTACGATTAAAAGTGATCTTATAAATCTACAATTTGTCATGTCTTTTATACAAGAATAAAAAAGCTATACAATGTGTTTGTATAATTAAAGGAAATATTAATAATTAATATTTTCTCTTATATTCAATTAAAAGGAAAAGTGTGCATATGTAGGACATTTAAATGTTATTTTATATAAGAAAGACAAATTTTATATTAAAAATTTATTTGTTAAGAAAGTGGCCTGACCAGTAGTTAATTGGTAATTGTTGTAGCCTTGATTTCAATAGTTTTTGTGTTCGGTCTCTGCACCTGATGCATGTGTTAATTGCCGTATTCCTAAATCTATATAAACTTTAAATCTCTGTTGAAACAGCTTTCGAATGATTTTTCAAACTTGTTAGAAAAAGTACTAAGAATAATTTGTAGTTAAAAAATACTGAAAACCATCTTTATTGAATAAAATAATCAGTTTTAAGTGAAAAATTGGGCGCTCCGTGGCTGAGTGGTCTAAAGCATCACCGCTAATCGCTTGAGAGCGTAGGAGTGTGGGTTCGATTCCCACCATGGCCCTGGGTGTTTTCTTCGTTATCCTTCTGTGGTTGTACATCTGTCATTGTGCTATTTGTCCTATTATCGACGAAGACTTACAAGCGGATCTTAAGAATCAAGCATACAAGTCTGAATATATGTAATGTAATGTAATAAGTGAAAAATTTGACGACTACTTTAAATTATTAGATTTGACGAATACTACTTCAATTTATATAATTTTTATTTCATTAAATTATTTTCACATTGTAGAAGTATATTAATATATCCGAGACAATTTAATAACTTGATTCAAAAAGCAAAACGAAGCAAATTTTCTTTCAAATTGGTTATTACCTTCATGACTGATAAATTTTGGCACTAAATAAGCGACCATCTAATTGTTGTAGCTATCGTAAGTCTTCTAAGCATACAATATAAATTTGCTTTCAAGGATTCTTTCTAGTGGTTAGTGTCTACTCCCATGTTGTAAGGGAGGAAGTGTAGAAAATTTGCAAGTTCTGACAGGCGTACATGCAAAAAATAAAAAGACAACATATATCTCATGTGTTATGATGATTGATTATTATAGGTAAAGTTATTTTCAAAAAAAAAACTTTCCTCACTAGGCTTGTGGTCGTACTAGTGGGGCGTTGTGATTCCCCAGGATTTTAGCTAGTAAATGAGTGTATGAGCAATGTACATAAATGAAAAGAGAGACATGTTTTTCTTAATATATGCAAACAATACTTCAGTTTATTTTTCCAAAAAGACATCAATGTAAGGCACAAAAATTATTATTGTATTTACTTAAAGCTCAGCAGCAAGGAAAAGAAGCACTTTGTAAGGAAACGTTTAGGCAGTGCAAAAAAAAAAAAAAAATTCAAGGAATTCTTGTTGTGGCAGGGGAAATGATTCACCAAGGAGCTAGGCCTAATGGCGAAACGTGGCAGGAGTCCGAGGGAGAAGAATGGCTGGTAAACAAAAGGCGTGTAATTTGCAGGGACAAAATGCTGTAATGTCTGATACAACAAAATTATAGGTGAATCGATGCCAAAGATGTAGAAGATCGAACCAGAGTGAGAACAGGTTGTCCTTACCGTGGGGTCATGGATTAGGATGAAGACAGTCGATGCAGGTTCTAACTCATGAGAGAAGGATGCTACCAGTCTTTAATAATCGCGTATCTGGATCCGTCAAAAATTTGAAGCAAGATAACTTGGAGAGCAGCTCCAACTGGAAAGGCGCTACAGAAGTGAGGCCGATTCATTCCATTTCTGCAACATCACACTCATGTTATCTGATAGCGGCTGTGTTCAAACATGGACCTTCCTCCTCGTAAAGCGCGTCTCACACCATTAGACCATGATGAGCCCATAACTAATAGATTTTCACTCAGCGAAGTATACAGTTTTACGGTTTGATGGAGTTGTAAGGTATTTTAATGTCCACTATATGATCTCCAACCGGAAGTCTTTTCATAGATATGTTTTTTTTTCACGAGTTCAAAAGGAGGAAAACTCCCAAGCACTGATTACAATAGACATATATACAGAAGGCAAAAGCACAGCACCCATCTTTGTTCCACGATGACAGAAATCGAATCCGAGACATTTTATTCTTAAGATTACAATTCTATCTCCAGATCAAGGTGAGCTCGTGAACAATGGATTTGTGCTTTTTATATCAGCTGAATGAATGTTAATTCTTATGGATGAATATAAATGATAAGTAAATACATTTTTTTATTACGATAAGTAAATATATTATTTTAATTATTATAGAAATTTTATTTCAACGCTTCATATAATGGCCTTGAAAAAAATAATTATATATATATATCAAACTAATAACTAAATAGATCCGGTAAAGGCACTGCAGATGTTATACTAAATAAATACGCAATTGAAAACGTAACAAATATTTAATAACAGAAAAATATAGCAAATACTTTTGGCCGATTAAATCGACCCGAGCTGAGAAACATAGTTCTCCTACATAAGCAAGCAAAAAAAAAAAAAAAAAAAAGTGCGACTAAAAACTATATAACAAATACAAAATACAAGTTGCAAAGAACGCCCTCTGGCGTTCAGGCAGTACCAAGTGGGTTGCTGCGGATTGATATTTTCCACAGCTCCCCACCATGAACTCTCCAAAGAGTTCATCAATAGTATCTATAGAATTATTGCAATAATACAAATACAAGAAAACTTTAGTTACAAATTGACAAAAATAAACTAATATTAAATGGTTAATACTCAAAGATTACAAATTATACACAAGATTATTCCAGTTTGCTTAGCTACATTTAAACAAATATTTATATAAAACAGCTTTTATAAGGATTAAAATTATTCAATGTTGGCGAACAAATTATTAAATTTTTGAACAAATTACTGTAATTACACATAGGAAAAAAATTGAAAATTTCATAAATCACTAAATTATATCAACATTTTAAAACTTAAGATTTGAACATTAGAAGTATAAAAATATACAAATTTACAATCAAAACATATGAATAAATTAAATTACAATCAAACTTATACAGAATTCAGGTTACAAATAAAGGTATTTTCAATAAATTTTTCAAAAATATCAATAAAGGATACATAAAAACCAGTTCACTCGTTCAGTTCGAAAGGGTATATCAATTGTACTGGTTTTCTGAAAAGTCCCTTTTTGGTTTTAACAATACAGGCTCTAACGTGTCCATCTCTACCTTGAAAAGTTTCTTGAACGATTCCTAAGTCCCATAGCAGTTTGGATTTAGAGGATCCTTCGACGAGCACAACATCATTAATCTTCACTTCTGGACAAACATTTGGTGACTTATAACGATGCACAGTTTTAAAATCGAGAAGGTATTGTTCTTTCCATTTGATCCAAAAATGTTTCAAAAGAATGGTTTGATATTGTTTTCTCTTGATCAAAGATTCTCTAATTGACAGACTATTTGCTAATTCAGCTGGGTTTTCTTTCCCAGGGCAATGATTCCATTTCGATGGTTCAGTAAACTTTTGAATTTCTTCTATCCTATTTTTGACGAATGGCTTGAAACGGGACGGTTCACCTTTGATCCAATGATAAACGATAGAGGAATCTGTATGAAAATAACAAGGTTTCTGCAACTTTAATGCTTTGGAAACTTTTTCACACAGCCTAGCAGAAAGCAGTGCTCCCATCAATTCTAATCTAGGCAGAGAAAGTGTCTTTAATGGAGCAAACCTGCTTTCCGAAGAGACAAAACTAGTTACAACAGTCCCGTCAACCTTGTCCACACGAAAATATAATACTGCACCATAGGCCTTTTTAGATGCTTCCGAAAAGGAATGAAATTGCACATCAATTGCATCTAAATCTGTGAAATGATAAAAACGAGGAATTGTCACTAAACTAAGTTCCTTCAATTCAAGACACCATTCTCTAAATGGCCTTTATACAATCTGCGGCACTTCTTGATCCCAGAAAAGACCTAATTCCCATACTTTCTGAATAAGAATCTTCAAACGAATCACATAGGGAGTCACAAATCCTATTGGATCGAAGATTCGACCAGCTACTTGCAACAAAAATCTTTTTGTGTCAGTCCCTTTCGATACAAAGAATAATAAATTTTCTATATCAAAATAAAACAAATCTCTATCAGTATCCCAGGAAATGCCAAGCACTTTATAATTTATCATATTTTGACCGATTGGGCTTGATTTTGTTTCAGTAGAGAAACCGTTTTTCATCCAAAGTTCACGTAACTCCATAGAATTTGTAGCCCATTTATGTAAAGGCATATTCGCTTCGCTAAAAATCTGGGCACATTCAACAGTAGTTGTGTAGGCAGATGAAACAGTATTTTGTCCTCCTATGATATCATCAACATAACAACAGTTGTTCAAAAGTTCATGAGTTTGTGGAAAAAGAGAAGAATATTTTTTCAAATGATGTTTAATTGTTGCACTTAAGAGGAAGGGTGAGCTGTTTATTCCAAATAAAACTCTATTAAATCTGAGAACTTTTAAAGACTCCGAAAGTGAAAAAGGATTGTCAGTCCAAAAGAACTTTGTTACATTTTTGTCTGATTCATCTATCTCTATATTCAAAAATGCTTGTTTAATATCTACTGTAAATGCGATTGGATGTTTTCGAAAGGACAATAAAAGTTCAAATAAATCAGGATACAAATTAGGACCTACATACAAACTGTCATTTAATGAAAGCTTGCCTCTTTCATGTGAGGAAGCATCAAAAACAATTCTGAGTTTGCTAGACACCTTATCATGACGAATAACTGCCCTATGCGGCAAATAAAATTCTGCACTATCTACTACACAAGACTCGGGAACAGGTTCTACAATGTTTTGATCTATGTAATTATCTACAACATTTTTATATTCATTATATAAAGAGATATCATTTTGAAACATATAACACAATTTTGAAAATCTTCCATACGCAACATCATAATTATTATCAAGCGACTCTTTTAAATTATCCTTCCAGGGAAATTTAACTACATATCTACCATCTCGAAACTGAATATTCTCTTCAAATTCTCGCGAAATTTTGTTATCATTACAATTTAGATTATCGTTAGTTGGTTCGATTCCTAGATTTTCTATTTGCCAAAATGTTTCTAATTGTTTCGAAATGTCTTCTTCTACTACTACTTTCATAGTAAAAGTATCCCTGAAATTTTTGTTAGAAGTCTCTGCGACTCCAATTAAGCACCAGCCGTAGAGAGATTCAGCAGCTACAAGTTTTCGATTAATTCGTTTTATTCTACCCGTCATAATATTATAATAATAGTCCGCGCCTATTAAAATGGAAATTTCAACATCTTTATTACATGTATCCGCTAATTTTAAGTTTCTTAGATGTTTATTATGAATTGTGATATTTATGTCAGGCGAGGGAATATGAGCAGTGGATATTTTTTCCGTTTCCAATGCCTCGATTTCTAAATATGAATTTCGATCTTCCTTATTTTCTAATCTTAATCTAACTACATTAAATGTTTTTTCAACAGGAGATTGGTTCCCGAAGGAATAAACAGAAAGTTTTTCTTTTCGAATCACTGGAAGTTTCAATAATTTTGAAAGCTCTTTTTCAATAAAGGTTCGCTGTGTCGGCCAATAAACGACATTTTCTATACTGGTCTCCATTACGAGCAATAACTGACGCAGTTTGCAATAAAACTTTTGCAATTTAGTTTCGGTTTTACAAGAAGACAAGTTAGTAATGATGTCATTATTTTCTTCTTGTGTGATAGAAACTGCTTCGTTAGAATTATTATGATACTTGTATCAAAGGGTTTTTGGGTGTGATTTTGAGCCACAAAATAAACATCCTTTATCCTTTTTGAGTTTTAAACAAGATGAAATTGGGTGTCCGCTCGAAAAACAAAAGAAACAAAGCTTATTTCTTTTCAAATAATCGCGCTTCATTTCTATGCTGACTGAATCGCAGGAAAAAAGTCGTGCGAATTCTCCTTACAAAAAACACATTTATTAGGTGTTGTGTGACTCACTAAAAGCTCAGCCGCCGAAGAATTATTGCCTTTCGGTTTTCGAAAAGCGTCGCGGTGGGAGAACTTTGACCCGAAGGCCCCACTACTGCGGTCTTGAAAAGGGGGAGTTGAAGTTTGTTTTTCTTTAGCAGGAGGATGGAAAGAGAGAGCTCTTTCGCGACTTAGTATTTCTTCACCTAAAAACTGAAGAAGAGATCCCAAATTCCAATCATCATTTTTACTTTTTCTACTAAATTCTAAGGTTAAATCAGCGGGTAATACTTTTAAAATTATCGGGGTTAAAAGATTACCATATGATTCTGAGCTTATACCTAAACTTTCTAAATTCCTAATTTCTGTTTCCGCACGATCGTACAATTTTCTTAAACTATTCGTATCGCTTGTATTTTTTATGGGAGTTAAGCTTAGCAGAGATCCTAAATGCGCATTAATGAGTAAATTCTTTTGTACAAATCGAGATTTTAACAGTTCTAAAGCTGCATCATAATTAATTTCTGTTAATGCGAAACCGGAAATAGCTTTCGCTGCTGCACCTCCTACTAGGCTTTTAAGGTAAATTAGTTTTTCAATTTTAGATAAACTACTATTTTTATCGATTGCATTTTCAAACTGACTGATAAATTCTAACCAAGATCTGTGGTCACCATAGAATTTATTAACAGTCAATTTTGGCAATTTAACTGATTGTCTAGACTGTTCTACCTTTGAACTAAGCGCACCAGTAGAGTCAACAACAGGTGACACAATTGGAGGAGTAAGAGATTTTATTCTTTGTGTAATTCTACATTTATAAGATATTAAATCTTCCATAAAAATCTCACAATGTTCGACTTCCCTCTCAATATCTTTAGCATCGATAACACTAAGAAGCTCATTATCAGCAATTTTAAGACTATCAATTTTTTCAATTAATTGATTATATAATATTTCTAAAGTATTGACATTAGTTTCATTAAGTAAAGTGACATCTAAGTTTTTAACAAATCTAGTAGCACTGCTCTTAAGAGCTTTACGTTTGTTCTTAATTTTTTCGGTATCCATATTAACTAATATATAAATCAAGAATAAACAACTCACCCTAATTATTCTCCAGTAAATATATCCAATCGATGGAAGAAGCAACGATATTCCCACAAAAGGCGGAAAACTATAAATGAAGCACAACAGAATGCTGATCGAATCAAACTATAACAGCAATGAAGGCTTTCTACGATTTACGAACAAAGAAGTGCTGTGCCGTTTCCCGGCCGATGCACCATGAAAAAAATAATTATATATATATATATCAAACTAATAACTAAATAGATCCGGTAAAGGCACTGCAGATGTTATACTAAATAAATACGCAATTGAAAACGTAACAAATATTTAATAACAGAAAAATATAACAAATACTTTTGGCCGATTAAATTGACCCGAGCTGAGAAACATAGTTCTCCTACATAAGCAAGCAAAAAAAAAAAGTGCGACTAAAAACTATATAACAAATACAAAATACAAGTTGCAAAGAACGCCCTCTGGCGTTCAGGCAGTACCAAGTGGGTTGCTGCGGATTGATATTT